>JAFNEN010000327.1:600000-839028 GCA_019343175.1 Oedothorax gibbosus | reverse complement strand
ATATATGTTTAGGTCGTTTTATTTGATTAAGGAATACTTAGTAGAAATTTCAAAGTTTTACTTTGCGTCATAATATGGTATAAAAACTGTTATGACTAAAATTGTTGCAAAATGGAATTTCGTTAACCATATTTTATCATTCATATAGATGTATTACTTTTCGAAAATTGGCAAAGAAAGTTGTTTAGTATCGCATGTTTGGGAAAAAAAATTTAGCTTTAATTTTATTTTAAAGGGATTTTTTACTGGTGTATATAACACTTATAATCTCCTTATTTATTATAATTTTTTTTTCTAAAAATATAATTTATTTCTAAAAGAGTTAGCAAACCTTTTTAAAACTATCTCTTACTACTTATCAACTCTAAGTTATTAAATTTTAACACAAACAGCACAATATATAAGATATTATGTATAGTACCATAAAGGACAGCTAAAATTCAATCTTGCTCCCGCCCAGAAATTATAAGTATTTAGTAATAAAAGCATATTGATTGGAATAGGCTATTCGAAAGTTGTGGAGCTAGGTTTGTTTGCGTGATATAAGACGATGTTTGACGTAGCTGAGACGTCACTGTAGACGAGGCCGTTCTAGTTTGGACGACTTAGCTGCCGGGTGGTTTGCGTAACACTATTGACGCAACTAGGATGTCAATGTAGGCGTGATCATTCCACTCTTCCATTAGGAAAATGTTAAGAAACCCTATAAAGCAGAGAACAAAACCTGGAGCGGTAAAACCTATGTAATGGTTGGACATAATGGTAAGTTACACTGAAATGATATTGATTAAATCAAGATTCAAAATAAGTTTAGTTAGTTTAAACCTAACGCTTGACATATATATGTAATGGTTATTACCAACTGGCATGCTAATTCCAATCAGTGAAGAAATCTTAAACTAAGAGAGATTAACTAGAGAGTCGCTAGGCACTGAAATTAGTTAGGCAATCAGGGCAAGTTTTTCGATGCTTCCACCCGCATTTATCGACGTCATCATTTTGCTGAATGTACGGAGGATTGCTATGGGCTTAGATAGCTTAGTTTGCATTATCGTCACACTAGAGCTACACGAGGGCTATTGGCAAGTGGCGTCGTATTTTAGAACCACAGTCCAGTGACGAGCCGGCACCTGAGTAGGCACCCAACGCAACCATTAAGGGCGACATCGTACGCAGCGTTAGGATTTTGAAGGATATTTAACGTGTAGTCCCTTTACACGGGGTATTATTCGTCGGACATTTTTGACTGCTCTGGCCGTTTATAGGTCGGTAGTTATTTTGGCGATGCCCGGACCCGAACCTGGGACCTTCCGCATGCTAGGCGAATGCCTAACCGACTGGGCTCCTCAGCCCCCTGGCTTATAGTGCCGAGTTAGCTCTAAATTTCTCGAGACGACGAAAATAAATGTTTTGTCATCTCGGCAAAACTACTAGTTGCCGTGATCTCGTGTCCGCATTGGTACAAAACACAACTCAAGATAAAAAGGTTTGTGCCCTAGAGGGGGAAAGTGCATGCTTTATGAAGGAAGCCACGACGCTCCATAATTTCAAAATCTAAAACTATAATTTCGTGGACTTCTATTAGATGTCCAAAATATCTATGTTTGGAAAATGGGATTTCATGTATATCGATATTTCACACGTATATATCAAACTTATAGTTCGATTCATAGACATATGCAAACAATCGATATCTCAAAATAGAATTTATGGAAGAATGTTTATAGCCGTCTAATACATCATGAATGGAGATTAAGAATGGATATTCAATAGATGTAAGTGGGCGTATGGGAAGGGTTTTTATGATCACGTGAGCTAATTACACATTTGGCCCGCAAAATGGTGTTGTTTCAATGAATGGCAACATTTCCAGCGGTTTTGCTTTCTTTTTGTCTGGAATTACTTTTGTTTTAGTATTCTAAAATGATTTTTCTCATTTTCTTAATTAATTTTTTAAATACCAACTTCTTGCTGTGCTGTAGTTAATTCATAGGATTTACTAAAGAAAGCTTGGATCGAAAGAAAAGCTTCTTTTCATCCATGACGGTCATTTTTAGAGTAATACCGAAGCAACTAATGAAATCGCAGGAAATGGGGAAATGAAAACAAGAAAATTACGTCATCTGAAACATTTCCATTAGTCAAGCAATACAATAACAGATTTTATTTTATCACTAGGAACAATCATTTTATTTTGATAAAAGCTTCAGTTGCAACTCATCCAATCCAAGGCAGCGAAATGTCTTAAGAAAACACTTTGGCAAGAAATCTTTAAAAGGTGTTCGACGAGTAAACACACGAAATACTGTTCCAACGTTCGAAAGAAAAACATCTTGTGGTAGGAATGGAACATTATAAATTTCCCACCCTTATTTTTTTCCTTCTAAAAACACATCGTGACGTTTTAGAAGAAATGATTTTGTTTTGTTCGCTGTTTTGTGTTCTTTCAAATAAAAAAAAATTAAAAAAAAATTGGACAAATCTCACGTTGAAAGTATTTCCGTTGACAGCTTTTGTGTTATTCTTTGGAAAATTGTTTGTTTCTTATTTTTTAAACGTTCGATGCTTTAAAAACTTTCTTAAGTTTTTTTTTTTACTTTTCAATAACAGAGACAGTTTTATAGTTTCAGTTATTTCAAGATTTTGTCTATTTTCGCTGTTTCCCGTAGGTGTTATTGTTTCTAACTGACATATACTACTACGTATATTATGCTATGCACTCCACTCATATGAATATGTATTTGTTTATCTATACATCTATTGACTCTATTTCTAACTGAATAATGTTATTTTTATGCCGTTAAAATTTTATGTACAATGTTTTGTAAGTTTATTCTTAATGGAAACCAGAACGTATTGTAAAAATATAGGAAAATAAACTAGGAAAGTTAATAAAAATTCACTAAGTAAATGGATAAAAATTGTTAAATATAAGCATAAAGTAAGAAATTACATCTTATTGTGTTATTAGAAAAATCTATAATAGTGTATGATGTTGAGTCGGTTCAACTTGATTACGTAACTGTAACGTCAAATTTTAATCCGTTATCCATGGACAAATGTCCTAAAACTGTTTTAGCATATTTACCAGTTTAAAAACCCGCAGTTGCCGAACTGATATGTTGTCATCAGTAAGCAGTGTCTTAAACAATCCAGTGGAATTCCAAAATTGTATTGGATTTTCAAATGGTACTTAGTTGTTTGAATTTTACAATTATTTTAATTCATACCTTAAATGTATAGGCATCAATCACAATTTGTATCACTCACTTAAAAAAAAATTTGACAATTTCCCAAGACATAAATAATAAAATATCATTCAAATCACACGTAACACAAAACCCAACCAAAACCAGAGAAAATATAAAACACTACATTTCATTCACGGATTTTCAAAACACAATTGAAGAGCTTTGTTGAAGAATGTGCTAGTAACAAAAATGTGAAAACGAAAAAATTAGCCTAAAAGATGTGTAAACCCCCATGTATGTTATAAACGGTACTTTCAAATAGTAAAAAATATACTTAACTTAAATTATATGAAAAAATGAAAACTTTTTATCATTGAAGAAGTTAGTAATGTGTTCATTGACACAAAAATCGCAATTTTTTCAAAAATGAAGAGCTTAGTGGAAGAACGTGCTAAGTGACAAAAAGGTGAAAACGAGAAAATTAGCTTTAAAGTTTTTCGTATGCACTCAAATCTGTTAAAATCGGTACTTGAAAAGCGTAAAAATAAACTAAACTTATAGTTTAGGAAAAAGGGGAAAAGTGTTATCGTTAAAGAAAGTAGTAATATGTTCATTGACACAAAAATCTCCATTTTTCCAAAAATGTCACTTAGCACGTTCTTCCACTAAGCTCTTCAAATGTCACTTAGCACGTTCTTCCACTTAGCTCTTCGGTTGTGGAATCTATTTGACATTTAATTGAGCAATTTGCTGTTCGCATTTTACGCAGATTCCAAAAATAATGACATTATACTTTTACTTTAGGAGAAAAAAGACCGATGCACAAATACTTGACATGGAACTTGAGTCTTTTTTCTACTATGGTAAATCTGTGAAGGCCAGCTATTTTGAATGTAGTCTGGGAAAAAGTTCCATGGTAACAGCACAAACATTCCTCTAGAGTAAAAGGGGCTATATTTGCCTGTGGTAATCACTTTTTCCTTCACTTTGATTTTTTGGCATGTTGACCAAAAGTAGCTTATGCATTTTTAAAGGCTAAAGTAGAAAATCGACCCAATTTTTTGGTACAAAAATTAAAAATATTTAATAAATATGTAATTTGGTGCAATAATTAACTGTTCTCATCCACTGTTATTCTAAGAAACATTAATCAAACTAAAGGAATAATAGTTTAAGTTTTGTTTAAGAAATAATGTTAAGCAAATCGTAATATGTAAGCAAATAAGTTTAAGCAAAATAGTAATAAATAATAATAAAATAAATAGTAATAAAAATAGTAATAAATAATAATAAAATAAATAGTAATAAAAATAGTAATAAATAATAATAAAATAAATAGTAATAAAAATAGTAATAAATAAAAATAGTAATAAATAATAATAGTAATAAAAATAAATAATATTAAACAAATAAGTTTAAGCAAAATCGTTATACGATTGTACTATTGTACAATCGTATAACGATTTTGCATTTAGATTTACTAAATCCATAGTTCTTAATTAGCGAACTATCGCTCTAAAAATATGTTTATTTTGTTTACTTACAATCTCATTGTCTTTTTGTGGCTATTAAATTCGAATGTGTTCATATAAGAATTTTCAGATGTTCAGACATCTTAACTAACCTTTTTTTTACCCTCTGAGGGAAAAGCAAATTAGCTTAAGTGCAAGCTTGTTTTCACATTACATGAGAATAAAATTAAAATTTGAATTGAAAATTTGATTTCTTTACATACTTTTTTAATCATATTAATGTTGCAGATGATTATAAATGACTATACTTTAAATTTTAAAATTTAGGAAAACTATAAAATGTACGTTTTTTTTTAAAATTATAGGTGTTGCTGTAAAACCTACCACTTAGATGGCGGGTTTACAGTCCCTGGACAAATTATTAGAGGCGCTGTATTTTTTTAGTAATGATGAAAACATACCAAGGAATGCCATATCATTAAAGAGATGTCGATATATCTATTAAGTATAGCAGATAATATTTTCTATTCGATAGCTTAAGTTTAGGAACACAAATGTAATTCTAAAGGTATTTTGTTTATCATTGATTGATACATGACATTTTGCAGTGCGTCTAATAATTTGTCCAGGGACTGTATGCGTCTGTATCCCTCAGAGGGTTAAACATATTTTCAACTTGGTACCCCGTTCTTCCCGCTTTGTACCCTATACATAACCACGGGCACTTGAGCTGACTATCCATTTAGGTTTATTTGAAATTATTGATCAACCTGACGCTTGCTACCTTATATTTAAGAGGAAATACATATTAAATGATAATTAATTTGAATGGAATTGTATCACAATGAAATGAAAGAATTTTTACTAATTCACTCACAAAGGATCTGATAAATTGAATCACCATATGCATAAAAATTGTTTCACTACAATAAATTTTATTCAGATATTTTCGGTAACTGATTATATTTTCGTATTCCCTTAATTTAAATGTACTAAAAAGATGACTTCTCATTTAATGTCAAATTTAATTTAAGCAACAAGACAATATTGTTATTTTAAAAAATGATATAGTTTGGAATAACAATTGTATCCCACATCAGATAGGAAAAGTCTTTTACTTTCAAATATAAAATGTTACTGACATTTAAAGGTATTATTAAATTGGCTTTGAAACTATCAAAAAATTTAAGTAGTATTTATACAACATAATAAGATAGTAAGAAATAATCACTAGCATTATTTTATTAAAACTAAATTAGCTCTAAATTAGTTGAACGACTAACCCCCGAAGGACGCATTTAAACAATCTTTATATCGAGATTTGAGATAATTAAAGATCACTCTTCCAAAATATTCTTTTAAGAGTACTAATCAGTGACACTTTGTGAGCAAAGAAATACACTGAATCCTTTAATTATGATACGATTGAAATTTTTTAAAATCATTTATAATAACCATTATAGAAAAGAAACAAAAACTTTTAAAATATGTCATTAATTTATTATTGTGTTAAAAATAGAATAAAAAATATCTTTCGAATAAGCGAACAGTTTATATTTCCTAATATTGTCCCAAAATATACATTTATACGCGTAGATGAATATAACCTAATTAATTTATAAACGTTATTAAGGAGGAATTAAGGAGGAATGGGCCCGTTAGACATCGGGTCTCCAAACCAAAGTGTGTCAGTGTCAATCCAATGGAGGAAAAAATATTTTTAAGCCAGATTTCTACGGCTGTATTGAATATTTTTATGTGATGAATGTAGCTGACTTAGAGAGCTCCCGGCAATCCCACTTTTTGAAATTAGTTCGAATATATATTTTTTTAATTTTCATTAAATAATTTTACACAAAATATTCTAAGCCATTTCAAAAAGTGGGATTATAGAAACCTGTAAGTTACCCACATTTATCATTTAAAACAAAACCGTTTGTAAAAAAATATTTAATGCAGTTGGAGAAATGTGGCTTAGAAAATAATTTTTTTCCATTAGATTAACACACAGGCGCTTTAGTTTGGAGACTCGCGGTCTATCGGGCTTATTTGCCCTTACTGCAGTATGGAGTAAGTAACAATGAACTCACTGTTCTTTCGAGAGATATAACATTTTTTTTGTTAGGTTTCGAGGCGTTTAATTATTGATCCGCATACGAATGAATTCTAATACTAAGTGCTACGTAAGGCAGCAAATTTTTTTTGAATTACTAGTCTTATTATCTTAATTACTCCAGTAATTTCTATCTCCATTGATCTATGCTAAAAAAAAGTATAATGTAATGCTTGATTATCTGAAATTTCATTCGTTAAATTTTTTTTTCATTTTAGAGCCACATTTACTTAAAAATTCCGTGGATGAAGGTTATGCACAACAAAATCGTTTACTAAGCAGTTTATGGTACCAGATAACGATTTTTCAACAAATAGAATCAGAGCAAATTGAAAAATACCTTATAACTGAGTTTATTAAGACATTTAATTCTTCGGTAAAAAATATCTGTTCAAACTTTTTGATTTTTTCCATATAATTTTTTTTAACGCTATACGAACTAAAATAATTTAAGGAGAAAACTCTTAATTTTTTAATATTCCGTTGCATTATATCTAAGGAAAAATGACAAATATTCTAATTGTACGGTTGCATCGATTAATATAAAGTTTGTGTCAATTGATCTTAATTGTGTCAATTGATCCTTACTTAAGCAGTAATGAATCATAAGAAAAATCAATTATTAAATCAAGTTATCATATCGGTAAAATCAGTCATCAAATTGGTAGAGTCAGTTATAATATCGTTAAAATCAGTTCTATCTGATAGTTAAATTAATTTTTAATTTAAACTTCATCAACCTATAAATTTAAATTAAAACTCATTTTAACAAAATCAAAAAAAATCAGTTACTAAAACATTAATCAGTCATCAATAAAATCAAGTTAACAAAAACAGTAAATTCAAGTTATCAAATCAGTAAAATCTGTTTTCAGTAAAAAAATTCAAATCGTTAAAATAAGTTTACAGTTTTTCAGTAAGTTGAGTTATTAAATCCGTTACCTTTGACATAAGTTACCAGTAATATCAGTTTATTAATTTTTTAAAGGTCCTTTACAACATTGTTTAACCAGTTTATACGTATAAAGAATAAAAAAATAAAGCTTAACAAGGCACACATAAAACAATTTTATGCAAAAGCAAAGTGAGGTGGTAAAATTAATAACACCGTAAGGAATAAATAAACTCACCTTCCGAGGGTTCTTTTTCTATAATTTTCCCAGACTTGTTGAAGCAAATTAATTGACTGTTTATTCTATGATGAAAAAGGTACAGGATCAAACGATTTTTTTAAGAATGTGTGGTTTTTCCGAGGAGAATTTCAGCCACGTTTTGTGCGTGATGGAAAGTTACCTGTAAAAAAAAAGAAAATTATTTTTTGTAATATAATTTTGGTTAATTTTATATGATAGTTATTATAATTAAATATATAGTCAATTATTCGGATTGGTTTCAAAATTGTTATTTTGTTAAATTGTCAAAATTGTTTTTTGTTAAATTGTCAAAATTGTTTTTTTGTTAAATTGTCAAAATTGTTTTTGGTTAAATTGTAGAAATTATTATTTTGTGAAATTGTCAAAATTGTTATTTTGTGAAATTGCCCAAATTCTTATTCTGTTAAGTTATCAAAAATATTATTTTGTTAAATTGTCAAAATTGTTATTTTACATTTGTCACAAATTGATAGTTTTTTAGTAACCACGTGATTTGTTAAGAATAAAAAGTGGTCAAGTCAACATGACGATTTCCGAATCCCAACCTACTTTCACTAAATAAGTGAAAATAAAAATCTTGGTGAAAATTCTCGAACTCCCTTGATAATTTTCTACACTTAAAAATAGATAAAAATTACATTCAACTGCGATTTCTACTTTAACACCTATTTACATGCATCCTTTTTTCAGCATTAGAAAAACGAATGCTACTAATATTTTTAAAGTAAGATTGCATATGCTAATATGTATCCTATAAAAAATCAAATTTATTTGCAAGGCATGTGTTTAAAAAATAATTTTAATCAAAATAAATTGGATTAATAGTAAATCAGCAACACCTTGTGGTATAGCTTCAAGTTCATATACTTTAACCCCAAACAAAATTATTTGCACATACTATTTTAATAACATTTAACACGAAACACTTCAGTATTTTTTAAAAAAATTACATTTCTTATTATAATTGAATTAATTAGCTGATGAAAAGCTTCTGAATTCACTATATTACAAATATTTTGATGCTTGAATTGAAAATAATTTATTGATCATTTTTATACGCATCTTAAAAAAAATAACAAAAATTAATTTAATCAACCTAGAAAACAAACGGAACAGTATTTTGAAAAACATACGAAATGATGATTGGCTTAGCTTAAATTTTTCTGAAATAGTATGACTTTTTTTCTATTTTTTCAATTTAAAACATAACACTGTTTGCCCTATAAAAAACTATATTTTATTAATAGTGCAAGATCATTTTATGTAGTTTTATTCAATTAAACACTCCATTCTTATTCATTTCCATAGAATATAAAAATAATCCAAAACTATTTTGATCAACACATAACAAAATTATTTATTAAATAAAACAGAAAATATATGCAAATTTCCTTTATTTATATAATACGATTTAAAAAGTCTGCATTAACAACAAAATATAGTAAAATAGCGCACTAGAGGGAAAACAAAAACATAGAAAAATATAATAAGTTTAAAATACGTTTTTATGCTAAGCAAATTCCTCAAAAATATTTTACTGCTCAAAAATTATAACTCGATTTTCGTATGCTTTAAAACCATATCACGGTGTAACAGAGCTCTAAAGGAAATATGTTTTCCAAAAAAAATATCTTTGGAAATCTTAGGTGGCATACGATTTTGTTAAATCAGAAAAAAATAATAGCTTGAATCTGAAAAGCAAATTTAAAAATTTATCTAAGAAAGAAATAAAGATATTTTTTTATTTACATCACTACATTCCAGAGTTGTATTAAAAAACACTAACAAAACTCTTTAAAGATTATATTTACATTCTTACTTAATGAAAAAATGAGCTTTGATTAAAATCAGTAGAAGGAACACTTCAAAACGATACAATTCGAAAGACAATTGCAGAAATAACGGGGAATTCCCATTCATCGGGGAATTTTGCGCCATTTGTAGCAATTTGTCGCAAAATTCATTTTATTATTTGGAAATTTTAATACTACAATGACCTATATGCAATTAGCAGCTATGTTATTTTTACCACTTACGAAGTTTAAAGACCTGGAAAAGCCTTGTATTTTCATTAGTTACATACAATATATTTATTCTATATTTTCGAGGCAAGATTGTTTTAGCCTCGAATCAGAAGTGTAGTGGAACATTCTTCAAGATTCTCGAAATAATTTGTCTTTCCTTCCTTGCCTTTTGTGGTTAAAAAATCTTTTGAGAAAACAAATATGAATAAATGCTAAAAAGTTCGTCAACTCGAAAAAAAATTATCTTTTTAATGATTATAGCGAAACATATTTTCTAATTTTTCATTGCTTATACATATTTCTAAGTAATTTTTTATTTAAAAAAAGATTTCGTATTATAAAAGAAGTTTTTTGCAAATTCATTGTTTCGAAATGTCAATATAATGTTTGAATAAATAAACAAAAGTAAATTATTAAGATTTTATTTGATTTCAGCTATCAATTTAGTTTAACTTAGTGTTGCTAGACTTGTAGTTTGCCCGTAATAGTTACTTTAAAATATTATTAAAATTTGTTTTAAAAAAAAGTATAAAATTCTGTCCTGATAAATTTTACAATTAATGTAATTCTTACTTAATTTTAATTATATTTTCATTATCACTGAAAACCGGAATTTTAGACTAACATTTAGCTATTAAAAATACAGAATGATTTTTTAAATTAAATATTCCTATGTTTTAATACTTGCAAAGAAAGTAATTCCCAGAAGGTTTAAACCAAACATTAAACATTTAACATATTTAAAAAAAACTGATAATAATTCGATTTACAACACTACATCACCCCATCCCTTAAACCCTACATCTCAAATCTGTTTACACTAAGCCTACATTTCTCAAAAACCCCATAGCCCATGCAGGCCTTTCATCTTACACCCGAGGCAGTACACAGCAAACTTCCGTGCTCATCGCTATGCATTAATGCACCCCATAGGTGCAATCGATCAAGTAATGGTATATCCACCCTGCGACGTAAACTACATAAGGCCTTTGAAGTTCCCTCGGCATTGTTGCACGTTTCTCTCGCACATATCTCTTACTCCGCGGAAGATACCCCAAAATTACCACGTCCCTTTAAAGGAAAGACGGTGTCAGGTTTTTTTGAAGCCTTTTAGAAAAAGTTTAGTTGAGTGATGTGTCAATTTTAAAGTGGGGAGAGGGTTAGTGCACATGTGATGAGTTAGATCAATATTTAAAATCCATGAAAGGAACTTGGAAACTCAAAAAACAAAGTAAAATAATTGTAACTATCAAATAAAAAGATGGAGTAGGGAAAAATAGAATTTAAAATTCATTTTTTATTATTTAGCAATGAGGTAAAGGAACGAAAAATAAATTTTGTATTAAATGTAAAAAATGGGAAATATATAATTTATACGTAAGCCTCCTCCGTACTCAACAAAAACTGCATATGCCATTTGAAATATCTTGCAATACGACGTCGTATTGTCTCTTGCATAATACGTGTTTCTCTAGGACATATCTCTTACTGTATGGAAGATACCCCAAAATTACCACGTCCCTTTAAAGGAAAGACGGTGTCAGGTTTTTTAGGGCCTTTAAAAAGTCTAGTTGAGTGATGTGTCAAATTTAAAGTAGGAAAAGGGTTTGTGATGAGATTAATCAATATTTAAAATCTATAAAAGGAACTAAAAAATGCTCAACTGCTCAAAAATACACTAAAAGAACTGTAACTATATATTAAATAAATGATGAAGCAAGAGAAAATGGATAAGGACTTTTTTTATTTGGCAAGGAGGTAAAGGCTCTAACTAGGGCCTTATGTTAAAAAATAGCATCTAAATATTTTATGCTGTGTATCCCTCCTTAGCATTTGACGTACACAGCATAGGCCATTTGAAATATTCTCTTGTGATTCGTCGTACTTTTGCATGTTTCTCAACTACACGTTCTTTACTCTGCGGAAGATAACCCCAAATTACCAGGTCCCTTTAAGGAGAGATTTTGTCATTTTTTTTTTAGGTTTAAAGTCAGGTGAGTGATGTGTCAATGTTTAAGTGGGGTGAAGTTTATGCACATATGATTAGTTGAATCAATATTTAAACTCTATAAAAAATATAAAAATAAACAAAACATAAAAGAACAGTAACTATTAAACAAAAAAATGGTGTAAGAGAAAATTGGACTGAAAATTCGTTTTTTTTAAATCTAGCAATGAGGTAAAGCCCCTAAAAAAACTTTTGTATTAGATGCAAAAAATATAGCAACCTAGTAATTTATGGTGTCTAACCCTCCTCCGTATTTGACGTAAAATGCATAGGCTATCTATAATAATAAAAGAAAGAGTCTGTCTGTCTGTGTTGTGTGTGTCTGTTATCGGATCGTAAAAGACCTACTTATACTGCCACAGGAATTCGAAATTTTAAAGATAGATTCCTTTAATACTAACGTGTGCACCTGAGGCTTAGTTTTTATATTTGTTCATTTTAGAGAAAATTCGAATTTTCTGAAAAAAATACACCACTTTCGCTCAAATCCGATAATTTTTTCTTTCCTGATGCCATCGGCTGAAAAAATTAAATAAAACTTTTAACGAAAACATTTAAAATTCAAAATGTTTATTTTTTATTCTTTGCCATTACTTTCAAAACTAAATTCATTATTTGAAAAATAATTGACATGTTCAAGTGACGTAATTCCGCCAGTCTTCATTCCTGGATTTATGTGGGTTTATATTGATGATTTTTTCATTGATTTTTCTGTTGACTGCATGTAGGCATATTTAAGCAATAAATGTATAGTAAGCTATACTGAACTACGATGGTTAATAAAGGCCATCGCACTAGAGCTATTAATGTCTTATGTCTTTATTTTTTCGCCAAAGACGTTGCCAAACTCGCCAAATTATTAACTAAAATTCGCCAAATAGGCGATTTCTTTTATAAATAATTTATAAGCTGGTCGGTTGTTCGAAGGTCATTGTGTTAGAGCTGTATAATGGGTGTGGGTAGCTATATCTATTTTCTCGCCAAATTATTTTCCAAAACGCGCCAAATGAGCTAAAAGGTTTTATGTATTTATGAGGGAATTGTGATTACATTTATGAGTGCATTTTATAGCGTATTTTTCATTTTGGAATTTTAAGGCAATGAAACGGGATTTTATAATTTCTAACGAGCGCAATAATAAGTTTATGATCCTATAACAGGGTATATGGTACACATATTTGGAATCTATTTGATATTGTTTTATTCCGTGCGAAGAACGGGTATAAATTTGCTAGTTTGAAATATTTTCTTGCAATGCGACGTGTTTTTGCACGTTTCTCAATCACACGTCCTTTAGTTTGCCGAAGATACACATAAATTACCACGTCACTTAAAGGAAAGACAATGCGGGATTTTTTTAGGCCTTTGAGTCTAGTGAATAATGTGCTAATTTCAAAGTGAATAATGTGCTAATTTCAAAGTGAATAATGTTCGATGTGGTCGTAAATAATGTTCCAGTGATGGTGAATAATTGGTGGCGAATAATGTGTCATTAGAAATTATATTGAATAAACTATTTAAATATATTAAAAGCAATTTCTTAAAAGTACTAAATTACATAAAAGGGTTACTACCGATTAGTTTAATGTTGCGTCAATACCAAGTATTGAAATCGGGTTACATAATTTAATAACTTGCTATTAAAATCAAATAATTAAACATTCATAGCAGTAAAATATTTTAAACAGCAAAGTGATGTTACAAAGATAAAAATGCAATAATTTGTTTAATTGCTCACATTAAATTATTTCTCAATATATAAGTCCAGAATTACTAATCCCATTAATGTAACGAAATATGATTACTGCACCAAATAAATAAAATATTTTCCCCTACACATTGTGTTGTTTTGACACCATTGAAACTGATGGTTTTACAAAATTCAGTTGCATTAACTGTAATATCTCACCCATGAATTTTTCCTTTATAATTAATTATAATTTAATTTAATTAATAATCTTAGACAATCTTGGATCTGTGTTAAATTAATGAAAATTTTTAATTTAAGGTAACAGGGAACAAAACGACCACTCAAAATCTCGAATTTTCATTTCAACTTTAGTTACTGAATCGTTCCTTTACGAAAAAACTTCTATGATGCATATTTGAACATGGGGCTGGAGTTTGCAAATTTGGTAAGTTAATTTCAATATAACTTTTTTGCCAGCTTTAAATATCCTTATTCCAAAACACCAATTTTCAGCCTTAAGGTACACTTTTCTCTTTTTCTATTTTACTAGAAGGGTTGAAATTTTCTGTGATGTCGTATTTATGTCTATTTAACACATTGAACCAAAAATATTACAAAAACAATTAAGTGAGTAAAAATAAGACGATTTTTCTAATTTAAGAAATGCGCAAAATTTCTATTTATGTTAATAAATTAAAATTATGAATGTTTTATCGTCAAACTTGAGGTTCATTGCGTTGAATAATTTTTTTTTATTTCTATAAAAAATTATTTTTAGATACACGCAATGGTTGTGCTGGAAAGTGTACCTAAAAGCTAAAAATCGGTGTAAACGTATGAAGCTGGAAACAAAGTTATATTGAAATTAACTACTAAATTTGCGAACTCCAACACCATATTCAGGTGCGTATTATATAAAAAATTTCGTAAATTTTTATTTTAGTGATTGAAAGTTAAAATGAAAATTTTATATTCTGAAGCTTCGATATGTTCCCTGTCCCCTTAAAAGAAATTTCAACGCTAGATAACTTTTACCTATAAACGGCGATTGATATGAAAACTATCCAAGCAAAACGAGCTTTGTGCTTAAGTTTATCTGAATAAACAAAATATAAGACGAATAAAGACCATAATCCTGAACAATTTATGTTGGACAAATTAAGTTACACGGAAAACGAATCGTAAATAAACCCCCTTTAAATTAACGTTTTTATTCAGAAATGAAGGTATTAATGGCATTTATGTCGTCTTTAATGAGGTAAGCAAAAGTATGAAAAAGTAACTGCATTTGATATGTAAGATTGCAATTTGAGCAGTGCCATTTGATTGTTTTAATTATTTAAAATATTTATTATATTTTTTAATGCTTATTCGAAATTATTCAACTCGATTCTACTAATATTTCGAATTCGATCAAATTCTAGAGACCGTTGTAAAATTTTGCGTTCTACAAATGAAAAGAAATGGAAATATTGAGGAATATTTATCAACAAATCTGAAGTTTGTAGTTCATAAAAAGAAGAGCAGCGAATCAATCGGACATCCCAATGAAAAATAATAATAATAGTGACATCATCAGAAATCTAATGATATCCTGACGTGCTGACCAGTGAGGAGTTGATTGATAGGCATAAAGTAAAAGTTTATATATTATACAAGTCACCGATATTAATTGTACATCCGTGCAACGGCGGATATATTGAGCTAGTTAGTGATATTTTAGTGAATAGACATTGCATTAAGAACTTAGTTTTCAGGACTTGCTTTCTGTGGACTTTTCCCTTTTTTTTACATTTAGTTGTTTAATTAGTTGCTCGTGTGGAACAGTTTTGTCAAATGGTTGAAAGTTTTGAATGCTTGAAAATAATGATCGCCAAGAAGGAAATATAAAGAAAATAAGTAAGTGCCTAGGAACTGCTGACTAAACTAATGACGCCAGAGCAGCTCTCTGTGACGTCACAATGTCCGTCCGGTTCGGATTGTCAGTTATTCAGAAAGAAAGGAACGAAACCTGTTCGAAACCTGAGAAATATAGTCGGCCTTCCGCGAATATGCTTGGTACTTTTGTCTTCGGAACAAGCGGACAATCCAAACCTGGTGGACAGTGTGTCGTCACGAAGAGCTTTTACAGCCTTCACGTTGAGTAGACCATTGTTAAGGACTGTTGAATTTAAGGGACTGTTTTGCGAGTAATTAGCAATAAAATAGTAACTGCGTAAAATAATTACCACCTACTAATAATTACTATTACTAATTTATCTATTAGCTCTAGTCTATTTTTGCAGAAAATGTGTCAACTTGTTGGAATTTTATCAAACTAACATCAACACATTGTCCAAAAGTTAACGGATTATTTTTCGAACAACGGTTATTCCATAATTATTCCGAAATAGTTCGGGAAAATGCGCAGCTTTAATCGCGCGTAAACCACGATTGCGGGAACAAGCTTTTATTCGGAATAATGCGAAGCAGAGTAAAGAAACAAAGATTTGCTATTTACGCATGGCCCAACTCTTCAAGTTATCCCATACAAATGCTATTTAATGCGGAACTCCAGCGATTAATTGGAATTTGATTATTTGCATAATTTTATATCGGTATTCAGGTAAAGTTAAAAGATAGGTTGGAAATGCAATTTAAAGGAATTAATTGAATTATAAGAAAAAAGAATCATTCAAAATAAATCGGACAAATAATTTTTGTATAATAGGGAGTTTAACATTAAAGTATTTTTATATGAAGAATAAGACTATATAATCTGTATAAATTAGTATTCAGAGTATAGTAATACTTAAGTTAATAATCTCTTAATGATTATAGTTGACAGCGTTATGGGTTTTAATTGTTTTGTCTTCACGAATTACAAAAAGTAATTCAAACTTAACAAAATAAAAATTTCCAACATATTCATTGTTTAGAAAAACAAATACTAAGACCCTTATATTTACTTTATTTACTTGTTACGGACTTCTTTTTTTTTGTACGGTTTGATTTAATACTAACTGGAAATTACTTGTCAGGTGATATATTTATATATAGGTGAATATTTAATTGTCAGGTGAATATTTATCCTAAAATTTTAGTTGAATATGCAGAAGAGTTGGGGATGCAGATCTGACTATTTTTAGGTCATCATTTATTGCTGGACAGGTGCCAGCAGACTGGAAATTGGCAAATGTCACTCCATTGTACAAGAAAGGGTCTAAATCTGATCCTGGTAATTACATACCAGTTAGTCTTACATCTGTTTTAGGTAAAGTTTTTGAGACATTGTTGAAAATGCGTATAATGACTATTTTGTAAACTAATAATTTGCTTTCAAATAATCAATATGGCTTCAGAAAAGATAGCTCCTTGTACAACTAATCTTTTAAAATTTTATGATACTGTTACACAAGAGATTGATAAAGGCAATATGGTTGATGTTATTTACATCGATTTCGGCTTTTGATAAAGTTCCTCATGAAGCTTTGTTATCTAAATTGAAAAGATTTGGGTTAGGGACTGCCGTGGTCCGTTGGATTAAAAATTGGTTGACTAATAGAAAATAAAGGGTTCATATTAATGGTAAGTACTCTGATTGGAATGAAGTAGTAAGTGGAGTGCCTCAGAGCTCTGTACTAGGGCCAATTTTATCTATTATGTTTCTTGATGATATCACCTGGGGATTGAATAGCAAGTTAAGTATTTTTGCAGATGACTTAAAAGTGACGAGTACAGTCAATTCTTTTGAGCAATTCGAGCAGTTACAAAATGATGTTACGAAAATTACTGAATGGGCTTCAAGGTAGGGCATGTCGTTCAGTGTTAACAAATGTCAAACCTTGCATTTGGGTAAGAACAATGTTAATCATTCTTATGTTTTACAGGGAGAAAGTATCCAAGATAGTGAGTTTGTTAGAGATTTGGGAGTTTTGGTGAGCAATGATTTCAAAATTAGTAAACAGTGTGTTGAAGCAAGTAAGAAAGCCAATCGAATGTTGGGATACACAAAAAAATTATCCCTTCTAAATCTAAGGAGATTATTTTGCCATTGTATATCGGATTGGCAAAGCCACATCTGGAATATGCTGTTCAGTTTTGGTCTCCCTTCCTCAGAAAAGATTATAGAGTTGCTTGAAAAAGTTCAGCATAGGGCTACAAAAATGATTAAGGGTCTATTTGGTATTGATTATGATATTAGGTTAAGATCATTAAACATGTATTCCCTGGGAAAATTACCAGAGGACATGATCATAAATTGAATAAATCGTGCTTTAGAAGGGAGGTAAGAAAACCTTATTTCTGCAATAGAGTTGTCAATGAGTGATATGCTTTCCCAGATTATGTTGTGTATTCGAAGACAGAAGAAGATTTTAAGAAGAATCTTGATAGTCATTGGAAACTGGTGAAGTATTAGATTTATTTTGGACCAACCTTGCTGGGCCTCTGGCCTGTTGTTGGTCGTCAATTTTTGTATTTGTATTTAATATCTATGAAATTTCAAAAAAATATCATATTATGTATTGTCAGAATAAAAATAATTCAAATAGTTTTAATGATAGAATCGTCTGAAAAAGCAGCCCAGTTGGAAATAAAAATATAAATCGTATAAAATTTTCGAGTAAACAAATACTAAGAGCCTAATATTTACGTTATTTACTTGTCACTGATTTCTATTTTTGTACGGTTAGGTTTAATATTAACTGGAAATTTCTTGTCTGGTGACATCTGTGAAATTTCAAAAAATATCATATTGTCAGAATAGAAATAATTCAAATAGGTTTTAATGATAGAATCGCCGCAAAAAGCAGCCCATTTGGAAATAAAAATAGAAATCGTATAAAATTTTCGAGTTCTTTAGTCTTATGTTAATAACATTTAATAACTATCTAATACTTGCATGACAAAAAAACCCAATAAAATAATAAAATTAGATTGGGATACAAATAATCTTAAACGATCCTTTAATATATATATTAAATATCGTTTTGCCGAGAAGAAATAAATCATATATACACGGTGTACTAGTAATATATTTTAAGTATTATACGCAATAAACCGAATTAAATCCAATTGCAAAACGAATTTAATGAAATAGTCACTAAAATTTATTTTTATCATTTACAAATTTAATATCTAATAAATCTAATCTGACAAGAATTATTTTATTTTAATAAAGTAAATTTAATTCTCATTGGAATTGTTTTTTTACTTCACATTAAATTGTATTTTTTCGAATCAGCTTTCGAAAACTATTTTCATCATCGAATTGACAAAAAAAATATATATATTAAAGCCAATTTCACTTATATGTGTTTGAAATTATTGCCTTCATTGTAAAATGCATAACTTTTGTAATAGTTCCCCCCACTTTTTTGCTAAACAAAATTTTGAATTAGGGAACTCTTTATGTAGTGTTTTACTATTTTAAACATAAAATCAATAAAATTTAATAAGTATAGATGAAAAACAAAAATAAAATAAAACAGCAGGCATCTAAAACGCAAATTATATTATTTTAATGCAAAAAAAATAATTTCTTTTTCGTACCACCGTTGCTTTGATGTGCGAAAATAAAGAAAATAATACAAAAGAAACTAAAATATTCGGGATAACTTTTTTTGAATAAATTGTAGGATTCTAGAGTAATAAGTATTTCTTTTGAAGTATATCACTTTCATTCACGTTTTCCCAATAAAAAAACTATCGTGCATTTCATGGGTTTTTTTAATAACAAGTGTTACCTCACTTTAAAAGAGAAATTTATACTTTTTGGGTAACTTTTTATTTAAAAACAAAAACAAAAAAATAACAACTCTAATAATTTAACATACAGCAATTGTTTTAACAAAAGCATTGAAAATCACATAAATTGCATGACTAGTCGGACCTTTTAATTGCAATTGTTGATAACTTTATTTTAACTTATTAAAGTCAAAGTACTTTCGTACTTTATTTTTTGTGACTTTTGACACAGTTACTTAGAGAATAATTAATTTTTTGTGTTTTAATATTAAATAATAAATTAACTTTTTATGTTAGAATATAAAAACATAGCTCCAAACACCGTAACAAGGCCTATTTTTAAACTTCAATCTACTTAATTTTTTCAAAATATTTTTACAAATTTATTATCGAAGTCAAAATGTAAAGAGTTTTAAGGGAAACTGGCTAAATATTCCTTTATCTGTACCTACTGGTTCAGTTTAATCTGTACCTACCATCCTAAGAGGGGTAGGGTAGGTACATATATATTCCGGCTTATATGCTGGATCAGATACCCGCTTACAAGCCTTCGTCAAGTAAGACAGACACAGAAAGAATTTTTACTGTCACAGAGAAAAGAAGTACACCCAGGGTGAAGGCGGGAATCGAACCCGAACCCGTTACAGCGCGCAGACTGCTATCGTAACGGTCCAAACCACTCGGCCATCCGGGCCCCGCCATCCTCAGAATAACCTGTTTATTCTTCCGAAGGATCGAACAATGCCAAAACTAATCTCCAAAAGAAACTCTCCTAATTTTCACTGTCTTAAATGTTCCACATTTATACTAATAAGGTATTTAGTGAAATTAAAAAAAAACATATATTCTGTAGCTAAATGCAAGTACCCAAAACGCTAAAATCTTATCGAGAAATGTGGTTCTTAATTACGACGCCCGTCGCAAATAGCTCTCGTGTAGCTCTAGTGCGACGATAATTCAAACAAAACTATAAGTATTGAGAAAATTCCGTAGTATATAAGATTTTTCAATTTTGAGGGATTGCTACATCGCCTGTCAGATACCAAAAAAAAGTTTACCTCTGATACAATGGGTTTCGAATGCCCTCAAGGCTCTTCAAACTAGTAAACTACTACAATTAATTCTCAATCATTTAAAAAACAATCTCCAAAATTATAATCAATCGCAAGCAGATAATTTATTTGCAGTTTTACACTAATTGCGTAAAAATCTTGCATTCAAACACAAACAACCATTTCCTAAATCCAAAACAATATAAACTTAAACGGTAAAAATCAAAAAGGTTTAAGTCCAACCGGAGAACTTCCCACCACGTATCTTCCTATCACAATTTTGTGAAAGAAGAATATCTTCCTTCCCTTATTCTAAGACGGATATCTTCCTTGTTGACTTGACTACCTTTTAATTTTAGTGACTCATCTCATAGAGTTAAGAAGAAGATAGAAATGCTGTACAAACGTTTACCAAGTGAAGCCATCGATTGCTTTGTAGTAAGTCTAAAAAAAAACGCTCTCGGCGAATTATTTGGCGTTATTCTAAAGTGAAGTTTGTGTAGCCTTATTACATTGACTTGGCGAATTTGTGACTTTCTAATAAAAGCATAATTACAACGTATTTTTCTTACCTGTGGAGGAAATTACTACCTTTTGTGTAAAATCAGATCTCATGCTACAGACTACAATTTTGAAAACAACCATTTTTTGATTTTTAATCAAAGCCTTTTAAAGAATAAAATTATACGATTATCAACTAACATTTAACGAGCGGTTTTTTTAGGCTTACTAAGGTAACTTGGCGACTTTCTGACGGTTTCACTTCTTCTCATACCAAACCATCTCTATCTTCTTCCTAACTCTACGACTCAGCTATAATCTCCGCCAAAACAAGACGATAAAAACCTTTCTTAATTGGCCAGGAACTCGTTAAGCTCAAACACTAAAGGCGGTGTTAGCAGTGTTCTTTTTTTTAAGAAGAACACCCTCTTCAATACTCCTCCCAAGGGCTACGAAAGAATCACTTATAGGGTTTTAAGACAAGCATACGCTTGGTAGGAGATAGGGTTTTCATTTGGGACAATCAAGGATTAATTTGGAAACCTTATCGCACCGTTACGAGCTGACAAGATTAGAGTTATCTTAGCTTAATTTGAGGATTTGTTTCAGAGATAAACTCTTTTTCAGGTTACTTTTTCATAGGAGATATCAGGATAATGGATTTTATCTTTACGTAATTTAGTATCTTAAAATCTTCTGTTTAATGTTTTTTAGTGATATGTTAAGTTGTGATAATCAGATTGCATGCAAAGCACAGTAGTTTTTATTAAAAATCTGTTCATACTTTGTTTAAAAAGTAATTAATTTAGAGTATCACAACAAATGTATGCATGAATATAAGTTTTACATTGTGTTGTGAAAACTTTAACAATTAGCCAAAATTAATTGTTAAAATCAAAAGACATTTTTAAATAACAACCTTTATAATCAACATCTTAGAAAAGCATGTTCTAAATTTGCTGCAAAAATGTAAAACTCAAAAAGTAAGATTTTTCAAAATATGCATTTATAGTTTAGAAATTACATAATTCTTTCACAAACCTTATTTAGGCTTTCAATTTCTTGAAAGAAACTGCTCTTTATTTGTTAGAATACATTATATACATTTATTTAAATCTTTCCTATTATATTATTTTGCTTATTCAATACTTCATGCTCACATAATTTTTGCAATGTTTATCAGAAGACATGCAATTCAAAATACTTTACCATAAGAAAATTCAAAATAAAATTATTCTTAAGAATTTATTAGTTCAATAGTAAATACGATAAAAGATTAGATTCTTTGTACAAAACACATTACAAAATAAAATAATTTTATTACATTATACTTATTTAATAAAACTTAAATGAAGTGAAAAACGAGAGCTTGTTTACTTGTAAACAAAACAAATTAGGAAAGAGTATGACATTTAAATTTGAAATATATTTGCCGTATACAATTTTGACTTCTTAAAGTCACATAAAGAATTTATCAATGTATAATAATAATTTATCTAACTTCAATTGTATCAAACCAAGTATTACATATATATGTGCGCTACTTTAAACTAACTTTTCAAATTTCAAAGACAGATAAAAAAAAATGCAAATTAAAACTATAACAATTAAAACACTACTTTCATAAGTAAGGAAAGACAAACGGATGGAGGAGGGTACAGACAGACGGACGTAATTGAGTTATGTAAAGTTTTTTCGTAAACGTTATATAAATATCTTGGAGACAAAAGTTCTTTGAAAAAGATGTTATTCCAAAATGTTTATTAGTAACTATATTCAATACATTTATAATATTAATATAATTAGTATGGAGCTAACATATTAATTATCCATACATATATCAAAGATAGATAATAATATTAACCTCGACATTAATAAATTGCTATAAAAATAGTTTTTTAACAGCATAAATATTTTTCATGCTTTGTCTTTCATGTTCATTTAAATAAAGCTGCACAGAAAATTAAAAACGTGGGCTGAATTTTTGTAGAATAATACACTGTAAAACTTTGGTGCAACGTTACTCCAAAATCATAGAGTAATGTTACACAAATAAGGAGTTTACACCGTGAAATAGGTGGCAAGTGCTGTTTCCTAGTTTGAAAGTTGTAACTTTATTGTATTTCAAATTGACTTTATGGAGGAAACTCAGATTTTTTTACACTTAACACACTTAATTATTAAATCTTTCCAAAGATTACCCTAGTGTGTATTTTATTACTTTGAAATACCTAATATAAAATATAAAGTGATGCAATTATAATGATTTGGTAGAAAATCCAAAAGGGGTTTTTTGTGCTTTCTGCACGTTTTGGATGGTTCCGACTATTAAAAAGTCTATTTTAAATATTGGTCTGTATGTCACCCCTGAAATCTGTTTTTAAACCAATCAACAGATCAAACTAAAAGAACTAAGGACTTCAAATGTTTCATACGAGTTCGTAGTTCTTGCCGAACGCCATAATAAGGTTTTTGAAAAAATCGAATAAGTGCAAAGGGTAGCTGCCATACTGCTCCTTAGGTTCTGAAGACATTGCTGAGAAACGGAAAGAGCTACGCACTTTAATTTTGGATCAGAGGTTCCTGAACGTGACCATAAAGTTGTTATTTTCAAATCTGTAAACTAAATTCTTATTCTAATCATTTTTTACCAAAATATAGAGTATCAAATATATAATATTAAGTGGTAATTGAACAAGGTACAAGGGGGGAAATGTATCTTTAATTTAAATAATTAATTTCAGTATACTTAAGCTTTTTTAATTTTGTGAAAAGAAGGCTCAATGCTATATTGTTTCTTGTTCATACGTAAATCCATCCGTTACTCACTTTAATGTGTCAAGTCCCAAAAATGATGCATATAAACATGATTAAATAAGAGACACCTAGAGGATTCATTGAAAGGTTTAGAAAGCAATTGAAGTATTTGGTTTTTTACTTATAGCATACTACGAGTTTTATGTAGATTTCAAACTAACTATTTCTAAAGAATTTTTTTTTATTCAATTCAAGATAAACACGAATAAAATTTATGAAATGCAACCTTTGAAATATAAAATTTCAATTTATATCAAATTTTCAAGAATTTTTCAATTTTAGTTACAAATTTTTTTGAAACAAAACATTTTTTCAATTTTAAATTATGTTACATACTTTTATAAAAAAAATAGTAAAATGTCTTTAAAATTAAAGATTATTAGGAATTTTGTGTGCCGGACTCCCTTAATTAACTTATTTCATTGTGTGAGTGTTCAATTATAATATTTTCACTTTTTCATTGTTTTAAAAATATTTTGTTTACTGGTTTATGCTTAATTTGTCACATGTTGTATGACTTTTGCCATGGTGCATATTGTTTTATTAAAGTATCGACAAATGAAAAGCGATGAAGTTCGATATTTAGCTGTTTTCCTATTTTTCACGTTAAGCACTTTTTTTGCTTATGACATACTACGAGTGTTATGAAGAAACTATAGATAACAAGAAACTATAACGTTTCAATAAAATATACAAATTAAAATTGAAAATACATAAATAAAAGGAAATTCAGAATAACGTCTGTGGATAATACAGTACCTAAAAAAATACAATTTAATCGTTTTTGTCAGAAAAAGAAAATTAAATTTAAACTTAAAACAAATGAAAAAAAATTTGGCTTTTGAAAAGTAAAACTGATAGTTACAGTAATAAACCATCTCGCTATCTAACAAAAAGGACTGCAGTAAAACTGAATATGAGGTATTTTCAAAGGCAGATTTAAACCTTTCAATTCACCTAGAACTTTCATATGCCTACATCAAGGTAAACCTATTGAGTCTAGTCTCATCTAAATATAATTTATAATAAGCGAAATACACTCTTAATAAGTCCTTATCAAAAATAAATTACAGCCAAAACTAATTATTATGACAATGTAACCCAATATATGTACAAAATATAGCATTTATTTTTATGTAAGTAATATGCGGAAAATCAAACTAAGCACCCATGTTTGAGGATTAATTAATTTACTAGGGTGCCCAAAGCAGGGTTTAATTAATATCATACTCTTTCAAAGCATTATGGATATATAAGATACCTTCACAATGTTTTGAAATCATGGATGCAAGTAATATGGTTTTGCTAATTAAAAGATGTAGTGCAAAACAAGAAGGCGGGACTATGAAATCTCTTATGCAGCCTCAAGCAATTTAGTGTATAGCGAAAGTATTTTTACATGCAATTTAACCCGGTTATAGTGCCATTCAAGCGACCGTGATGTTTCAGACTTAAATAGAAAATTTTGTACTGTTTTACGTGTGTATCAAAAGATATTTCTTCAAAAACTATACATTTCTCGTTTGAAAGGCAATTTTTTAAAATTGTCAATTTTCTGTAAATTCTTTTTTAAAAACATTTAAATATTTTAAGGTTTTTTTTTATGATATGAGGTTATGAAACATATCATTTATCGTACCAATTTATCAGCATAATGACTAAAAAATTATAGGAAATTTTTTTAAATAGTTTGTTTAAAAAAATTTCTGTGTAGTTTATTTAAAAGTATGTCGATAATGTATCTCGGTGGTTAAAGAAATTTTTTTTAAAAATAACGACCTCGAACGTAGGCAGATGCCGTATTTTATCTATCTATCTATCTATCTATCTATCTATCTATCTATCTATCTATCTATCTATCTATCTATCTATCTATCTATCTATCTATCTATCTATCTATCTATCTATCTATCTATCTATCTAATCTATCTATCTATCTATCTATCTATCTATCTATCTATCTATCTATCTATCTATCTATCTATCTATCTATCTATCTATCTATCTATCTATCTATCTATCTATCTATCTATCTATCTATCTATCTATCTATCTATCTATCTATCTATCTATCTATCTATCTATCTCATCTATCTATCTATCTATCTATCTATTCTTATCTATCTATCTATCTATCTATCTATCTACTATCTATCTATCTTCTATCTATCCTATCTACCATCTATACCATCATCTATCTCATCATTATCCATTATTCATTTTCATTTCATTCATTCATTCAATCAATCATCAATTATTCATTTATTCATTCATTTATTTATTTACGCCTGAAATTAGTTTTCTTTTTCAAAGAGTACTGCTGCAGAAAAACACGTTTTACAGAGTTTTAATTTTTGCAAGTCAATCTTTTTTACTGCCTGGAAAGTGCATGTGTAGGAAAACAGCTTTTACAGATATTTAACAAAACCCACATTATGCCGAACTTATGTACGATTGAGATGTTTGCGCAGTGATTCGAAAGCTCTAATTATAGATGGACAAAATTCACTTTCGAATTCCAACACAATGATGGTTGAATAATAACTTAGATACTTCAAAACTTAGATATCCAAAATATTTTTCTCAAACTGTCCTTATTTGAGAGATATGAGGAAATTAAGTTCTCCAGTGGAGAAAATGTAATTTGAGCCTCATTTTTGGGGCATTTTCGACCTCATATAACCATAAAAACTCTTATTTTTGTTTTTAAAAAATTGATGGACTTTGTTGCTGAGATTGAGTATTAAATATTTTTTTAAAAAATTACGATTTTTTTTATACTTTTCCTCATATCAAATTAAAACACAAATATTATTATTTTTGAGTTACATGTACGCAACAAAATGATTATAAGTTCTTTTACAAACAATAAAAAACTATATTTTCTTAGAGGAAATGTCGTCTGAAGAAAATTTGATTGCTACATTATTACCTGGAATATATAGAATAATATCTAAAAAAATTTGATAGTTATTTTAAATCGAACAAATAAATAGATCGCTGAAAAATATTTTAAGAACTTTGACTGTCGTTTTATTATGAAAAGATGCACTTAAAATTATCTTTAAAATTAAATTTTGTTGCTGTATTTTAATGAAATAGTACGTCAAAAACGATTTTGAGGACTATTTTTTATAGTTTTACATTAGTGAATAAGTTAACGAAATGTACTTTAAAAAATTAGCTACATTAATGTTTCAGCTTGAACAATAAATTAAACATACAATAGTCCTATAAATTATATATATTAACTATTTCTAGAGATCATTTTCGTTGTTGTAATTTTACAAACAAGTATTTTAAAAACATCTTTAAGTATAAATTTGTGATTGTGGTTCGCACTCAAAATATATTTTAAACGATATTTTGTTGTTGTATTATAAATGTAGATTTAAAAATATCTTAAAATAAAATATATTTACTAATATTACAGGTAAACGACCAAAAAATATGCTCGTAGAAAAACAAAAACAAAGAACGACGAAAACAACTTCTAAGAAATAAATAAAATAACTCAAGTGTAAACTTGTTTAATTAATTTTTTAATTAATTAATTTTTTAACTAAACAAATTAACCCACTGAGGGATACCAAAATATAAATCCGTCACATAACTGTCAGGTTTTCCAGCAACACAAATCAGGTTTGAATATAAATTTTATAATTGTAATTAATAATACAATTTAAAGTATGGAGAATTCATTTCTAATTATCTGCTACAGAAATAAAATCGAAAACACTTTAAAGAAATTAATTTTTCAGTTAAAATTTTAAATTTCAATTTCATGCAATGAAAACAAGAGAAAACTTCAACCAAATTATACATCCCTCAGAGAGTTTTTAAAAAAATCAAAATCCTCCCAAACCAAAGAATCACGTGCTATCCCTCAAAGAACATTCCTCATTTGACAGTTGGAGACGCATGGGAAGAAAGAGAGATGACACCATCACTCACCGCCATCACTCCTGACTCCATCCATCACCTCCTTCTAGTTCTTCATCCACAAAACAACACCAGATTTAAGGTCTCTCCATCCCCTCGACCTCAGTAAAAAAACACACTCTACATTAGGTCATCGAGCCTTGTTCAAAATCGTCTGTCTTGTCGCGTCCGCTGGAATTTGGGAGAATGTTGGAACGTGGAACGTCGCGCTGGCACCCCCCCTTTCCACAGCCGGGGTCTTTTTACTTGAGAAGCTGGTCGACCAATCAGAGAAGATTCTCTCTGTGTTGTAGTGAGTTGCCCCTAACCCCCCCCCCCCCCATTCCCCCACGAGTGTAAGGATGGTGGCTTGTTGTGAAATTTATCGCTGTTTTGGGGAATTTTGTGGGTTTAGAAAATATAAAAGGCCAGTTGTGATGGAAGTTGTAATGTCTGGCTGAAGAACTGATGCAATCGTATGCAATGACTTATTTTCTTTTATTTTTGCAGTTTGATGAGTAAATGTTTTTTTTTTTTTTGTATTGATCTATTGTTCTTTTCAAAAGTTTAACATGCTCCTCACTGTTAAAGAGGTTGTGTTTGCTTTCCCCATAATAATGGTTCCTAGCTGCTATGCCGAATCATGTGATTGCACTGTTAAATATTTGGCACTTGGTTTCACATAAAATATGGTTCCTGGTAGCTGCAACTGTGGTTTAGTGAAATGTTCACGACTGTATTTATTGCCATTTATAAACAAGTAACAAAATTAAATTCAGTTGAGTACATCTAATGAAGTATTACGATTCACTAAAGATTTAAAATAAATATATTTAAAAAACCAAAATATTAAAATCGCAATTAAACCCACGATGCTTGTGCATAATTTTCATTTATCATTTCGTAAGACCAGAAAGCCTATAACGGTTCGATGATAAGTGTCTATGAAATCGTCTTTAAAACTTTATCATAACTTTTATCATAACTTTCGTAATATGAGGCAAAAGATATTTTTAAGAAGCGGAATAAATTTCTCATTCCTTCTGCTTATTTTGACACATTTCTCATATCTTAACGTTTTGTTGTTAATATGAAGATAAATTCCAGACAGACAGCCAGATACACAATCACACATTATTTTTATTATAGTTATAATTATAATTATAATTATATAATTATATATAATTAATTATAATTATATAATTATATATAATTATAATTATAATTATATTATAATTATAATTATATTATAATTATAATATAATTATATTATAATTTATTATACTTATAATTATTAATGTTATTGTTATTGCATTGTCATTATCATTGTTTTTTATTATTATTATTATTATTATTATTATTATTATTATTATTATTATTATTATTATTATATTATTATTATTATTATTATTATTATTATTATTATTATTATTATTATTATTATTATTATTATTATTATTATTATTATTATTATTATTATTATTATATTGATCCCTCTTCCCCTTTACAAGCATTTTTTTAATCAAGATTTTTATTAAAGTCCATACATAAATTGTACTTTTGTTAATCGATAAAGTGATAACGTACTTTCTTTTTTTATTTTTCCAAATTTTAAAATATGAATGCAAATATGAAATCAAAAAACACTTCAAAAGTACAATATTATTTTAATAAAGACAAATTAAATAAAAAATCTAATATTCATGCATTCCCAAATTATTCTGGCATGAAACCTCCCATCTAAGTAGTTAAACTTTGAAGAACATGCAACAATTTGGCGCATTTAGGCACACTTGGCGCCGTTTGAGTTCCTGTGTTGGCAGTCCTTCCGCTGTGTTGCTTCTATCGATGAAATGTCGGAATGAAGATAATCGATGACAGCGATAGCGATATGATAGCGGAGAGTTCAAGCCGTTTTGTTTTTGTTGGAGATTATTTTTGGAGAAGCATAAGAGAAGAGAATTAAGTTAATACTTTAAAAATAAGTTTTTAGGCAAACATAAAAGGATGCGTACTTGAATTAGGAATTATATAGTAATACAAAACATAAAAAGAACCTAATACAATTTAAAATGAAAAGGAAAATAAAGTTATCGTATCGTCTTAGGTTTTATGTATTATTCGAATCGCATGCAGCTCTTGAAAGAATATTCTATTATCATTTACTTATAGAATAAAGGTATTTTTAATACAGATTTTTTGTTCAGAATATCAGCTTCATTTTTAAACCAAATTTAGTTTCTTATATTCATTCGGACCATTTTAAAAAATGCCTGTACTACGGTAAAGGTACTACGATAAAAGATTGTAATTAAAAAAGTTCCTAAATGTACATAGTTTTGTTGTACACGTTTGCTCTATTGAATGTCAAAATCTATCTTCATATAAAGAACCATTTTTGAAAAAGTGGTATTTTATATTTAACTTCATTTTGTTAATGATATAAAGAACTTCTGAAACACACATCTTCTCTAATTACATTTTCAAATTCGTTTATATTTGTATTTTTTTATTACTGTGAAAATATGTTCATCTGAAATAGAAGCTATAGAATGCAACCATTTAGGAATAGTTTCTCTCTTTTGTAAGATTTTCCATTTATATTATTATTGTCAGCCTTGTAAAAAAAAAGAATATTCGTTCTTTGAATTAATATCATCGAATAAGTCGACATTCTCGATGTAATAAATGTAAATTAATATAACTAGTATTATAAAATAAAAATGAATAATTATTACTTGGCCTGCATTACTTTTCAAAATAGTAATTGAACACTGTCATAAAAGTTTTACCTCATAGGGGGAGACCGGGGCTAGTTTTCCCATGGCGTACGTTTTCCACCTTGTCTTATATCGAAAATTAGCAATTAAGGGGAGTCAACTGATGACTTGGTTCATGAAACACCTCCGGAGACACCACCCACAAGAATCTTTGTTCAGTTGCTATTGTAATATTGTCATATTACAGCTGTTTTTGTGAATTTTTCAACGTTGAGTAAATTTTCGTGCTTACATTCAAACCTATACCAAATGTACTTTTATTAAACTCACAGTTTTATCATTGTGTATACTAAAATGTGTTTCCTCTATCTACGTAAATATGCATTCGTTTTCAAAATATTTCAAAATTCTATTCGTCAAGGTACTATTAAAGTCAAAATATGGTGACGGGGCAAGTTTTCCAACAATGCCTTGTAGAAAAACGTGCTCCAACCTTTGTAAACTAAGTTAAATATTAAAAAACCCAATTATTAATTTAAAACTAAATGTATGAAGTGTAATATAGAAAAGTATTGCTCAAGTTAAAAAAGAAACTGTCTGCATAGTAATGGGAAAGACAGCAGGCATAACTCGTACTACTCTAAAGTAATATATGTCGCTCTAAATAATGTCACGAATGAATGTAGTAGCAGAAAAGCATCTTAAATATTTCCCATATATCTTGTATAACTACACTGTATATTAAAGTGTCATGTTGCAACCAAGGGGTTTAGTCAATTGGCTAGTTTAAAAAAAATGAAAGCAATCACACCAAACTTCAATCAATCAACTTTGGCAATCTTTAACAATGCTTTCACAGCCTCTAAAAAAGAGCACCAACATATATTTACACAAAAGGGGAAGTTTTATGTAAGTTAAAAGGGATCCAGGTGATAATAACAATATTGAAATTTGTTAACATAGTTTGGTAGAATACATTTTCTTTTTTAAAAACAACTTTTACCTATATTCTGGGTAGACTCTTTTTGAGACATTTTAGTTTACAAAAAAGTTGCTAAAAAAATTACAAAATGTTTTTCAAATCTATTAAATATTTTAAGAATAGTTGGAAAATTTGCCCCATCACATTTTGACAGTCTGGGAAAATTTATCCCTCATACGGGGCACGTTTTTCAGCTCAACGTGCTTGTATTTAACCACTTGCTCCTAAAAAGTATATATACTTATTGGGAAACTAGTTATGCTAGTTTGTAGGTAACCAAGTGAGGAAGGCAATGGCATCTTGTTTTCTTCAAAATAAATAAAAGTGAAAAATATACAATCAAAAGGAAGAAAACATGGAAAACTAGCTCCGGTCTCCCCTACATACACGCCCCTCTGCTTTTATTTTTCGAGAGAATAATTTATGTTTATTTTACATTGTGGACTTTTTGATTTTTTATAGTTATTTTTGTTTACTTCCATATAGAGATATTATCAATTAAGATAAAAAATCTTATTCTTTTCGGAGGGGTCACTAAATTTTTTAATCCAAAATAACTTTTTTTTATTATTATTTCATATGAGAAAAAGCTACTCTTGAAAGTGTACCAATTTACCTACTGGATTCAGTCCTGATTTTAAGATAAGAATTTTTAAATTCATGAATGGCTTAACTTCTTTGTTGGTTACTTTATGCTACCTTTTTGTTCCTAAATTATCACCAGTAAAATATTTTATTTGAATAGCCAGTTCCTTTTTATAAACTGTGATTCATTTGTTTCCTTTAAGAAATGTTAACAATAAGCGCATTTTTTATTTTCTACTTTTCCTTTAGAAATAAATAATAATTTTACTTTATTTTTTTGCTTAAACAATATGAAACTTAATTTATCCCATTGTAAAAGCAGTTTTACTTTTACCTTTATTTCCTTTTGAAAGCATTCTTTTTAGCAGTATTTTTTTTAATATAAATTACTATTTTATTCTTTTTAGCTTGCTTTTTTATTTTTACTCATTTTTTTATTGATCCTTCGTTTCTAACAAGTAAATAAAATCATAGTATTTACTTTGATACTCCTCCCGACGGTGTTCCTGCCTTGACGGGGCGGCGAGCCTTGCGCGCACCAATGACCTGGAGGGCTATGCCGGCGGTAGCTTGCTACTGGTAGGGTCTCCCAAGCCGGACAGGCCGAAGGGTAGGTGCCAGACTAAAAAGAACACCAACAAGAGGCAAGACAGACTTCTACCTTCATGGTGCTCAACACAACAGAAGCTGCATTTTACCTCTTTCCATGACTTTGTTGACCCAGAATTTTGATGCTGCATCGTCCGTCGCGCAGACTAATCAGGGACGCGCTTGTGTTTTAGGCAGAGGGCCACAGGTGACAAATAGATTACAGTCTCCACACTCCACGCAATACTTAAAAATCCTACAGTGTAATATCAACGGCTTATCCACACCAGCAACTAGAATCAAACTTGATCAACTGCTCGAGATTGCTTTTGACCAGGGTGTTCAAGTGATCGCAGTACAGGAAAGTGGAAGATCCCTCCTTCTCACCACTGGTATGCGGCCAAGGAGCCGGGCTCTTCACTTGTTTCTTTTGGTGATAGAGCGTCTCGAACGGCAATTTCTAGACTGGCAAGTGGACACACGAAGAGTCTCTCGTATTCTGAGGGTAGAAATATTTTCGCTGTCTGCTCCAAATGTGGGGCTCAGCAGGCCTCTGCCGAACATATCCTGGACTGCTTGGGTCTTTCCAAGGAGGACTTATATGCTTCTCCACTTCTTGTCATCGACTTTCTGGGGGTCAACAATTTATTGGATCTTGTCTGACTCCGTCAGACAGGTGGAGGATAAGGAACAACAACAACAACAACTTTGATACTTCTACGGATTTAATTGGTTTATCATAAATCTCAATTACACTTCCTATTCATATTAAGAATACCATTGAAGAATGTATTACAAAAAGTAGAATGAAAAGAAATCTTGTACAATTTAACATTTAATTTTACAAGAATCATACAATTCTTACTGTTCAAAATTCACCAACATTATGTGTTTTTTAAATTTTTTAATTTAAAACAACACATATTGTTAATAATCTTGTAAAATTTGAATGTTAAATTTTACAAAATTAATTTACATTATGTGTTGTTTTAAATTAAAAAATTAAAATAACACATAATGTTGGTGAATCTTGAACAGTAAGAATTGTATGATTATCTCTGTATGTTAACATGACGAATAGGGGCAAAAGTGATTGTATGTTTAAGATAAGGGTCAGTACTAGCGTAAAGATGTGGTCAAAATGCCTTGGGATCTTCTTTTGTACACTTTTATACAAAATTATGTAAATGTAATTTTTATCTTTGCAACAAGTGCATAGCGTAAAGCTTTTGCTAACAAGAGGAATGATATTTATTTGATGAGGAAAGAACGAAATGAGTCAAATAGTTTCTTTGGTTTTTCTTTACACTCTTAAAACAAAAGAGTGAAATACACTCCTATAGGGGAAGTGCATTTTCGGCACCGGAAAGGAGTGGAAATTAACTCAGACTGAGTTAAAACCGCTCTTTTGTTTTAAGAGTGTAAGTTTAATTTATGGACGAATTTGTACACATGACCTAGACCTAAAATCAAAAACAGGAGAAGATGCTAACAGTACCAAGAATAGAAAGATTTTAAGAGTCACATTTGGATTCACCACAGAATGTGATGTTTGGAGAAAGCGATACAATTATGAAGTGGCTAGATATTTGTGTGAAGAGAAAGAAAATATTAAGATCATGAATGCAAAGAGGGTGGCTGGGACATATGCAAAGAGGCACAAAGAAGATATATAAGAGGCAGCGTCAAGGAAAAGAAATAGATTAAGACCCAGAAAAAAGATGGATGGATAAAGTAGTGAAGGATCTAAAGGCCATACAGAAAAAAAAATTGGAAAGCAAAGGCGAGAAACAGACGACTTTGGAGTCGTATTGTTTGGAAGTCCATGGTTCAATATGGGCTGTACATAGAGTTAGGAAAGAGAGGTAGAGGGGTCTATGAGTTCAAATGGTTTGAAGCAGGGCTGTCAGGTTTTTCGAGCTACTGCGCATCACATACTGCACTGAGTATCCAGAGCACCGCTCTAGCGGTGTTTTGAACTACTGCGCATAACATATGACCGAAACTGGCACTGAGGTATCCAAGATGCACGCTCTAGCGGTGTTTTGAACTACTGCGCATAACATAGTGACCGAAACTGGCACTGAGGTATCCCAAGATGCACCGCTCTAGCCTGCTTCATTTGTGCGCTACTGCGCATATACATGGACCTCTCTATTCTCTTTCCTACCTCTATGGGGCTGTAGTGCCAGGGAGTTGGTTGGTTGGTAGACATATATTTTCAGGCTTGTGTTCTTGGTCACAAAGACCCGCTTATAAGACTTCGTCAAGAAGGATGGACACGACATACACACACATACAAGACAGATGCTGCCATATATCGCCACCTCCACAATTTAGACATGTCCCTGAAGGGGAGGGAAATAGTCTAAAGGGACCTGTGTCCGTGGTAAACTGCGCATGCGCAATGACTGACCACAGGACTTTCGGACCCAACAGGGAGTTAGTTAGGCTTGTACACAATGTTTTTCGCATGAAAAATTAATTTTTCACATTGTAGTCAAGATTTTAACGTTATTTAAAAGTTTCACAAAATCTCAACATATAATTTTTTTCGGCATTCTTTTTTTATCACGTAAAAAATGTTGGTATAACGTAGGAAAATGATAGTAACAAAAATTGATAAATTATGCATTTGTGCCTAAAAGTAATTTTTACACAATGGTTTCTAAAAAGTGTTACTTAACACACGTTTATTGGTGAGAATAAGGGAAATTGTTCTCAAGGGATTATAAAAAAACAGTACAACTCAAGGTTTATTTAACTTCATTTACACTTTAGTTTCATGTAAATAACAGCTATTAAATGTTTGTTTTACTTTTGAAATTAATATCAACCTCATTTAAGTCATTAAAATCTATTTTACGAAGTATTTCATTGAAAATAATTTTAGGGAGCTATTGTTAAAAAATATTGTTTCCAAAAATATTTAAATTCCTCTTTCTCACTTCACTTAAATTATCTATAATAATAAAAGAAAGAGTATGTGTGTCTGTGTGTGTGTCTGTTTGTCTTCGAATCGTAAAAGACCTACTTATACTGCCCTTAGATTTTTCATATTTGTTCCATTTTTAGAGAAAATTAGAATTTTCTGAAAAAAATACACCACTTTCGCTCAAATCCGATCATTTTTTCTGTTTCCTGATGCCATCGGCTGAAAAAATTAAATAAAACTTTTTTACGAAAACATTTAAAATTCAAAATGTTTATTTTATTCTTTTGCAATTACCTTCAGAAACTAAATTCATTATTTGAAAAATAATTGACATGTTTCAAGTGACGTAATTCCGCCAGTCTTTATTCCCGGATTTTATTGTGGGTTTATTTGATGATTTGTTCATTGATTTTTCTGTTGACTGCATGTATGCATATTTAAGCAATAAATGTATAGTTAAGCTATTACTGAACTATGATGGTTAATAAAGGCCATCGCACTAGAGCTATTAGTGTTTAATGTCTTTATTTTTTTGCCAAATACGTTGCCAAACTCGCCAAATTATTAACTAAAATTCGCCAAATAGCCAATTTCTTTTATAAATAATTTATAAGCTGGTCGGTTGTTCGAAGAGGTCATTGTTTTAGAGCTGTATAATGGGTGTGGGTAGCTATATCTATTTTCTCGCCAAATTATTTCCCAATACGCGCCAAATGAGCCAAAAGGTTTTATGTATTTATGAGAGAATTGTGATGACATTTATGAGTGCATTTTATAGCGTATTTTTCATTTTGGAATTTTAAGGCAATGAAACGAGATTTTATAATTTATAACGAGCGGAAACAATAATAAGTTTATGATCCTATAACAGGGTATATGGTACACATATTTGGAATCTATTTGATATTTTTTTATTCCGTGCGGAGAACGGGTATAAATTTGCTAGTACTAAATATGCAGTGAGGTTTAATTAAGAAATCCATAGTAATAGAAATTGTTATTAAACATTTTTCTAAAATCCTTTACAGAAAACTAGTTAAAGCTTCATATTTTGAAGAAAACAGTATAATTAAATTAAAATGTATTTGTTATCTTTCAAGTATCTTAACATAAAAACCACGCTAACAATAAATGTTTTATTTTCTAATAAAATATTTTCTGTGATGTGTTAGCGGTTTACTTTCTATAAACTAGTTAATAATATTTCACTCAGCCCAAAGTAAATCCTTTGAAGGTTCCTTTGAAGGTGATAAGGTAAAAGAAATCTTTATTCAAGAGTTGTGTTAAAAACAAATATCATTAATTAACCAATACTTGTCGATTCACCTTGGAGAGAAAAATACTTTTAATGAATTTAATTTTTTTCACATTCTATATAAGTTTCAACTATAAAAATATGCTGCATTTAATTACCAATTAAAATGGTAAGTGCATTTTTTAAAAAGTTTTCCGAACCTTCAGGCGACAAATATCATGGTTTTTTACTATCGCAAAAGAAGCTACTTTGAATCAATTATTCGAAGCACCATTTTTTTCTTTGAAAACAATTCAATACCTTGTTTTGACATTACCGTAAGCGACATTGAAATGATATTTTGGATTCGTTTCGTTAAAGTAGCAAAAAGTATTTTAAATCAAAATCTACTGACGAAACCAACATTTGAACGAGAAATTTTAGAGTAACACAATTTACTGCTAAAAATATGTTGAAAATATTTTTTTCTATTATTTACCTGCAGAAAATTCGTGTTTTCTAAAACAGCAGAAATATTATTGAAAATTTACACATATATTTGTCAAAACCACACATTTTATCCATACACAGATAAAATCTAACCACTTGTACAGGTTGTGCTTTTGATAAGTTTCTTTCTGTTTTGGTTAGTTCAAAACATATTTGAAAATAAAGCTGGTTCTCTCTAGTAAACCTGGTTCAAAAACAAAAATGTGAACGATGAGCCATTGAGAAACTAAAATATTGTTGTTTTAACAATCAGTTTGAAGTTATTCATAAAAAAATATTTGTTAAATATTTGCATCATGCTACTATGGATTATACCATTATTCGATGCTTCACAAAAATAGGGTAATAACGATACAATACAATGTCCAATAATGTTCAATGTTTAAGATACAATGTCCGAAAACACAAAAAACATCACCTTCTAAGAAAATAATAAGATAATAAAACCTAAACAGTTTTATTTTAATTAGGAAAAATGGTTATTTTCTGCTACTTGCAGTTTTGTATGTTTTTTCTTTATTTCTTGTATTGACTATCAAGCACTTACAATTGACTTTAAGCACTTACAGCCCTATCTATACACTCATATACTAATTTTGTTTAAATCAAAACCAATTGAGCGCAGATTATCACCTGATTAAAAAAAGTGATTAAAAAAATTCAAATATTAATCAAAGGGTTACCCTACTTCGTCCAAATGTTCATTTTACAGGTGATGGTATAAATATAAAACTTAGCATTGATAAGAAAAATACAGTTACTATCTTTTCGAAGAAATCCCACATACTTTGGAATACTTTTTATTCATATTGAACTAATTAATTTAAATACAATACACTGATAAAAAATAGTCTATATTTTTTTTTATATTTCTTTACAAATTTGAATTTACAAATTTATTTCAGTAAATATAAAATAATAGCTTCTTTTCTGTTGATCTTCAATATTTTTTTTACAAATGTAAATTATCTTGGGAATAATATGAATTCTGTACAGATTGCAAGGATTGTTTTAATACTTCAAATGCTCATTAGTTTACAAAAAATAATGTTTAAAAAATCCTGTAATTACAAGATTAAATTCATTATTCTATACGTACGTTAAATTTTTTTAAGTAAATAATTATGAACGAAATGTTGTCTTGTTATAAATTGCAGACGGATCATTATAAAACATATGTAGTCCGTTTCCATGAATTTTTAAAATAATTAGTATATATACACAAATACTATGTCTACTTATTATTTTCAAACTAATAGTAACAAAAATGAGATAATCAAAGTCCTTGAAATATTATAATAAACTATTCAATTGTTACTAGTAACTGCACTGTTACAAAAACAGTTGTTTTTACAAAAAAAGATGTTTGCTGTTGTGCCAGAAAAATACCGTAAAATTTACGGAGGTATTGTGTTTATTTTATACGAATAATTTGTAAATTTAACACAAAATCTGCTTTTGACAAACAAATTATAAAGAAAAAATGAACACTTAATTAAACCCCTGTCACAAGCGGGGAAACTAACCACAGTGGTAACGTGTATTAACATAGAGATTACCCTGGATTTGAACCATGGAATTTTAGATATCTAGTCCAAAGCTCTTCCAACCAAAATAGTTCGACACGCAGAGATTCCACAAACAGTTGAAATGCCTCTTAGGTAGCAGTCTAATGCTCTTTACGCGGTAAAAAAAATATAAAGAAAAACTATTTTTACTTAATATTTGTTTATTTTTACAGAAAAAACTCAAAAGAAAATTACGGTACTTTTCTCTAAATAGATGGAATTTTTGTGTAAAATTTACAGATTTTTTGGCAGTGTAGTTACAAGATTACTTTGAAACGTTTGCGAGACTGTCTCAAAATATCAAAAGAAATTCTTATAATCTCAATGAATAACTTTACTGTAGTAATACAATAAGCGTTCAAAACAATTTAAAGTCCTTTATCTCTAATATATAAGAATAGTGAAACTATATACTTTTATGACGTTATCGTTAAATGGCAAAATCCGAAACTGCTTTCTTTACAGGAAGAGATTTTATTATACTTATTACATAATATAGATTCATTTTGTAAATAAAAACTTTAAAATATAATTCTGAATTTAATCAAAGATTTACAACCAATTAACTGTTAAGAATAAATCGCAACACAAAAAGCATTTCCCCAGTTTCACTAAATATATTTGGCTATTTTTAACAAAAATTTATTTTGTCACACAATACTGTTCTTTCTTTAGTTAAAGATCAAAATTCAACATTAGCATCAAATATTACCAAGCTACTATTCTCAGTCATAAAGGATAAATAATTATCTCATCTTCAGCTACGAAAAAGAGTTAATTCGCTAATTCGCCCAATATAAAGTTGATATAAACTTCTTTTCAAGACAGAGTTATCCCACTCAGAACATCGTTAATTTTATAACAGAAAATAAATGAAAATTTCTTAGAAAGATTGTTACCGTCTAAGTTATCTTAAATGAACAGCTACTATATAATGTTGTTGTTGTCTTGTCTATTAACAGAAGGGGATGGGGATCCCAGTCGGTTAAGGCGTTAGTCTTGAGTCCCAGATCCCAGGTTCGGTTCCCGGTACCGCTAAAATAACTGCCGACCTATAAACGGCCCGTGCAGCCAAAAAAGTCCCAACGCTGAGTACGATGTCACCCTTAATGGTTGCGTCCGTTGCCTACTTAGGTAACGGCTCATCACTTGACAGTGGTTCTAAATTACGACACCCATCGCCAATAGCCCTCGTGTAGCTCTAGTGCGACGATAATTCAAAGTTACCTTACTGTCTATGGATAGAAATTTTGTAGAGAAAATAAGGCGCTTTCCAATCAGCCTCAGCAATCTGAAGTCAGTTGTTCAAATGAAAGGTCCTCGAATACTCGCCAAGATGGCTGGCCAAGATTGGCTAGACGTGCTTAAATACAATCAAATAATTTAGAACGTGTTTTTAAAAACATTTTAAAGTAAAGAACAGTAAAAGAAACGTAAAAAATCATAAATTAGCTATAAAAAATTTAGTGAAACGTGAGGATAAATCTTTTTTTAAGTACTGTAATTGTTTTATAATACAAAATTAATAAATACTCCTAGTTTCCCTTTATATATTTCAAGCAAAATAAATCCCCATAATTTTTATTTCTGGCTATTTCAAAACAAAAAATATTAAGTGTATATTCAATGGGGTTGTTTCACGTAATGGATGGCAACAGCTCCAACTGTTTTTTTTTTAATTTGTTGTCTGGAATTATTTTTGTTTTGATATTCGAAACAGAGTTTTCTAAGAATACTTTTATTATATATTTTTTTAAATGCCAACTTCTTGCTGTGATGGTGGCTGTTCAAAACATTTGAAAAGAAAGCTTGCCTAGAAATAGAAGTTTCTTTTCATATATCAAGGTCATTTTAACAGTGAAACCGAAGCAACCAATAAAACAATAAAATCGCAGTACGATAATAAAAATGTTAACAAAAGCGTTGCATTATCTGAAACATTCCCATTCTTATGAATTAATTAAATTAAGTTTGTGTATTAATTATTAAAAAATTGTTACATCATATTTAGAATTAATTTTCTAAAAAAGAAGCTATTGCCAAAAGTTCCCAATGTTGTACCATGCAAAAAAATACGCCTCCTACCCTGGAAGTCGAATGGAAAAATACTTTTAAATCTTCTATTTCGGTTTCTTTACATGAAACCTTGAATAATGGTAGTGCTATCTTACCAATATTCATAAACTCTATTCAATGTGTTACCAGGTTCTTCATTTTCTATGTACTTCCCAAATCATATCGAAAATCTTAGAACATTCTGTAACTTACAAAACACAACAAAATGCAACGAGTTTTGATAGTTCTTTTCACGCAAGAAAACAGATAAAACTAAACAAACATTTATTCTTCAAAGTCTTATTCGAAGTTTTACTTGAAAGGAAATGATAACCATATCTGTTACAGCAATTTCTTCTCTGGAAATCGTCTGAAAGAAACATTTACACGTTCATGTTTTCACAAAGCAACTGAAGTGAAGAGCACTGCTTTAATGTACATCAGTTGAAGATTTGGAGAGGCTTATATTTGCTCTTTATCACCAAATATAATCAAAGGTTGGACAAAATTCTAACTAATGTGTTACTAATTTTCAATAATTGGTTTTTAAATTAGAAATATTAGATTAGCAATAACTCGTATATCCTCTTGGGTTCTGAGATATCTTTTTAATCAATGTTTTGTTTTTATTTATTGCTCGACATAATTGTTTATGAAATTTCGAAAAGATTATTTCGTAGTAGAGGAACTGAATATCATTTTTCAGCTTTTGATTGCTAGTAGCAGTCGTTTATTTATTTATAAAATGACTTAGAATTTTTTTTTTATAAAAGTAATGTTTTTTTCTTCATTCGCGCGAATACTGTTAAAAATTATGCACTTTGTTTCACCAAAAATATGGTTCCTAGTAGCTGCAACGGCTGTGTGGTGAAACGTTAAACCATATTTTTGGTATTCGGTTGAACCATTTCTCAGGTTTTTGTTTCCAAATCCAGAAAAATGGTTCAATAAAACGCCGAAAAAAAGGTGAAACATTTCACCACAAAGCCGTTGCAGCTACTAGGAACCAATATCATGGGGAAACTGAGCAAAAAAAAGTGTATATCTATATACATAAAAGGCAACTTCCGTTTGTTTGTATAAGAAACGAGATCTAAAGAACCACGCAACAGATCGTCACGAAATTTGGCACAAAAATTCATCTCATCTCCGGAACAAATATAGACTAAGAATTTTTCGAATCAGACCATTCCTTCTATCGTTTTCGAACGTTTTTATTCGAATTTTCTGAAAAAACTACAACACTTTGGCTCAAATCCGATCTTTTTTTACTTTCCTGATGCCATCGGCTGAAAAAATTAAATAAAACTTTTAACGAAAACATTTAAAATTGAAAATGTTTATTTTATTCTGTTGCCATTACCTTCAGAAACTAATTTCATTTTTTGAAAAATAATTGACATGTTTCAAGTGACGTAATTCCGACAGTCTACATTCCCGGATTTTAATGTGGGTTTATTTGATGATTTTTTTCGTTGATTTTTCTGTTGACTGCATGTATGCATATCTAAGCAATAAATGTATAGTTAAGCTGTTACTGAACTATGATGGCTAATAAAGGCCATCGCACTAGAGCTACATATTAGTATATGTCTTTATTTTCTCGCCAAATACGTTACCAAACTCGCCAAATTATCAATAAAACTCGCCAAATGGGCAATTTCTTTTATAGTAAATAATTTATACGCTGGTCGGTTGTTCGAAGGTCATTGTGTTAGAGCTGTATAATGGGTGTGTTTGTAGCTATATCTATTTTCTCGCCAAATTATTTCTCAAAACGCGCCAAATAAGCTAAAAGGTTTTATGTATTTATGAGGGAATTGTGATGACATTTATGAGTGCATTTTATAGCGTATTTTTAATTTTGAAATTTTAAAGCAATGAAACGGGATTTTATACTTTATAACGAGCGGGAACAATAACATAAGTTTATGATCCTATAACAGGTTATATGGTACACATATTGGAACGATTTGATAATTTTTAATCCGTGCGATGAACGCCGGGTATAAATTTGCTAGCGTTATTATTGTATTTATTTTCATTCAATTATTGTTGTATTAATTTAATTCAATTATTGTACATATCTGCATTGATTTAGTACTGTATACATTTGCATTGAATTCGTAATTTTCAGCATTTGTATTGAATTATGGTAGAAATTTGTACTGCTTATATTGTATTTATCTACAAGTGTCCAAAAAAAGTTACTTAATTTATTATAGAACTCCCTTGAATTGCGTTAAAAAAATGTTGAGACCCTTTTAAGATTTAGCTTTTTTTCAATTTTTAATTCTTACTGATTATTTTTCACTTAAATATGTATTTTTTTTTAATTTTGAGCTTCTTATCAAGGTATTTTTGAAATTAATATTAATCATTACTATATCAAAGTTGGGTAATTAAATGGAAAATTACCTGGGTAATCTTCATATCTTATGTAACTAAAATGAAAAAAAAAATAGTTAAATTGACTGTTAAATTATTATTCCACCTCTACCCGTGCAACGTCGGGTATAACAGCTAGTTTCACTATAACATGCATAGGATATTCTTTCTTGGATAGCTATATGGATAACATGTAAAACCAAAACTATTGTAGTAGTTTATTTATATCATTAAAAAAACATCCATTTAAATAGATGCCAGGTCCCAATTGATCGAATTGTAAAAAAAAACATAACCTAGTGTAGAAAACATTATAGTGATTTTTTTAAAACACTTTTTGTTCTTTTAAACCTAATGTAGCAATAAATAACCAACCACATTACTCGTTATTTTATATCAGTTAACCAATGAACATTTTCAAAAATGACACTTTTAGTCATTCATTGCCTTAAGTATGGGTCCAAATTAAACTATTTTGAGGAAGTTTAGATGTTTCTTATAAATCTTTAGTGTTAAAACCGAATACAACATTGAAAAATTCGTATACCACATAATCTACCAATTTCCGATATTTAGATGTGTAAATTCGTACTGCTTTATAACTCCAATAACCTTTAAAATGGATGTGGCCCCTTCAATAAATATTTTTTATTTTCAATTTCTCCCTAATCATAGTTTTCAACGTATATTTGTTTGAAAAATGTGTTTGAATAAATAGTATATAAGTTCGCTTTGGCTGGGATGTCGCGAATATTATTTGTTTACTTCTGAAATTACAGTAATGCATTTTAACCCACCAATTAAATTATAACTACCACTCATGAAACATTTTTATATGATAGTTTTATTCACATATATGTGATATCATTAAGTGCTAAATAGATTGAGTACTAGTTACGTTATAAAACATCCATAAATCTCATTTTAAGAGTCTACTTTTTTCAATATTTTAATGTTCCGAAAAAGTTAATTTTGCTTTTAACTTTCTTTTACCTAATATAAAATGAAAGCTAATGAAAGGATTGCGATAGGAATGAAAATCATAAATGGAGAATTTGTGTTTTCTACACGTTTTGGAGGGTGCTGATAGTGAAAAATTAGTTTTTGAATATGGTTCCGTCAGTCATACTGTCTGTCTGTCGTTCTGTCTGTCTGAAATCACTGTATACAGCTTGAACTAAAAGAGCTTTGGTATGCAAGTTCCTACTACCCTTCTTACGTTACAATAAGGTTTTAGAAAATCGCGTATGGTCAAAGGGAAGCTGCGATAGAACTCTTTAGGTTTTAAGGGTATTGCTGAAAAACAAAAAGAGCTACGAACTTCAAACTTAGAACACGAGGTAATAAACCACGTCAAACGAATAGATTAAGTTCTTTAAAAAAAATCGCATAAACAGAACGGACAGCCGAAACTAGCGAATACAATATTGATTATTACCTGGTAATTGACAGTGGAGTACTTTTTCACACTTGGTAGACTCAAGAGAGACAGCGTGGTAGTAGTGCTGCTCTCTATCTAGCCTGATTAGATTTTTTTCAATGATTAACTTTTCGACTATAAAATCATCATTAAATTTTCATCATTCATAGTTTATTTACGTTGATATTGTCAGAAAAAAATATAACAAAATTAAACGGAAACTATTAGCAAATTTTTTATAGCTAGATAGTTGAATAACAAACTAAACTGTACTGCGAAATGCAGTATGTCTGGATTGCGTTAGTCTCGAACAAGGAACATGTGTAGTAGACTCTAACGAGGAACTCGCGTAGTAGACTTGAACGATAGGCGTGGTAGTGGCGCTGCCCTCTTCCTTGCCGCATGAGAAAGCAATGGACTCTTCGGTTCGGTGTTGAGGGTGGCTCCTACCACCACATTACTTCAGCGATTTGGGGTTGGTTCAAAATGCCTCAAGTCATAGGTGCCTTAGTCCCCAAAATACTCTCACAAAAGGAGCCCGGATGGCCTAGTGGGTTGGATCGCAGCCCATTACGCTAACAGTCTGCGCGCTGTACCGGCTGCGGGTTCGATTAACGCCTTCGCCCTGGGTGTAACTTCTCTCTCTGTGTCACTAAAAATTTTATCTGTGTCTGTCTTAGTTGACGACGGTTTATAAGCGGGTCTCTGATCAAGCATACAAACAGGAATATATATGTATCAACCAACCAACTACCCTCACAAAAGATAAGACAAGACAATGTTTCACAACCCTAGTTTTTTATTATATTCGTAGAAAATAAGTTTATTTTGTAATCAAATATAATAGTTAAACTTTTGCCAGAAAATTTAGCAGTTAAAATCGTGTCAAAACGAAATAATGAGCTTTTAGTTCTTTTTTCCGCTTGGGTCCATTTTCTGTTGGTCCTTGAATAGATTCATCCATTGAAGTGTTTTTCGGTGAATGGATCCAATGACGAAATGGATGATAAAAGTAGGGTAAAAAAGTGTTTCGGTGTGTGTTGTATTTGATAGAAAGTTGTTAGGAGTTAAGTCCCAAAGTTTGGAGTCGGATGATGTTTTGGTTTGCTGTTTTTTAAATATTAGAGCCTGTAATATATATTTTCGTTTAATATGACGTAAATAAAAGGGTAAGTAAAAGACAGAGTAAAAACTTTAATGACGATTTCTGATGGAAAATTAAGAAAAAGTAATTAATGGTTCATTTCTATTGTACAAATAATAGTCAACAATGAATTATATTTTATATTAGACACGTAGAAATATTAATACTGGAAAAAATCTAATACAATTCTACCCCATTTTTTTGGTCAAAGCATAAAAATAAAATAAACTATATCAATTTCGTATTTTTATACTATTGAAAAAAAAACTCTTTTTTCGTAAAGCTATAAGAAAACTGTAAAAGGATCATATATTAAGTTCTTTTAAAATACTTTGAAATAAAATTTTAAAAAATTATACTACTCTCATCTACAAAAGTATTACTTCTCCAAAAATCGTATGGCATAGTATATGCAAGTTTTTATGCAATAAAATTATATTCAAGAATTCGTTAAAAATCATATATTTAAACCCATTTATAATGTAAATAAAGAATAATTTACATATTTCGGAATCTTAACAAGCCAAAAGCGCGGGAAATTTATGTTTTATGGGTATTAATAATTTTGTGATTACGTGATACTTTTCCTTTGTCTTTTACTTAAATTGAATGTCTTTTTCAAATCTGTCCTCTGGGAAGAAAATTATGTATGAGAGCATTAAACCACTATTTTTTTTATAAATGATGAAAAAGTAAAATAAAATTGATGCCCATTATCAAAAAGTTCTAAAACTCTCTCTGTATAGTTGATATTTATTCACAAAAAATCGATAACTTGCAGCTTTTGTTTAGTTGCCTAAATACAATTTTTGAAGTTGAGCGAGGTAATTTTATCAAGTGTGTGGTTTTAACACGATATCGTACGGGGAAAAAGTGATATCGAAAAACAAAGATTCGATATTACCTTACCGTGTAGAAGAGGGAGCAGGACAGTAGTTTGAAGGGTTATGGGTGTCCATTACATTTAATTGTGGAAAAAAAGTATTCGTTTATTTTAGTCTAATTTCTTTACTGATCTATTTAAGATGGTCGCATTGATATACTTTAAAATATAGGGTTTTTAATCAGTTAATAAAAGTCATATATATACTTCACTCATCTGTCATTATATATCTTTTATCTTAACTCTTAATCCCCCTATACCTCGTTTTAAAATTTATTTGCACTAAAAAAGCCATATAGAAATATCACTACGATTTTGACTTTTTAAACCAAATTACTTTTTCATTTAAAAGTTTTGCTCTTATATCCAGGGCAGTGAAAAAGATCTTATAGGAAGTTCTAAAATTTTGATAGTTGATATCTGTTACAAATAATCTGTATCGCATGTTAAATTGATACCGCATGTTACTAAGGATCTGTGGAACTTCTGAGTAGGCCAACTAATAGATGAATACAACGACAAACTAGCTTTCAGCCCCATTTCTCCTCACGGCACCATTACAATGCACACTAACAATGAAATTTTAATCTGTCTCCATGCGTGATATACATGAGCGGTAATTTGCTTATCTTAAGCACACTACCCAATTCCATTTGCATAAGAATCCGTTGGAGTTTGAGCAACACGAGCGTATTTCAATTTTAGTTCTCACAGCCAGGAATAGTAAATAATCTATCTCTATTAGAGATCCATCAAATAATGTATCGTCATAAATCATAATTTATCGTAATGAATAGCCAGATACATTTTAAAAAATTCATGTAATGTTACTCCAGCTTCTGTAACGTTATATCATATTTATAGATTAACGTTGCACAAAAATTGATTGAGTTTACTCCGTAAAATCAGTTTCAGCAAGTGCTTCTTCCTGTTTTTTATAGTAACGTTGCATTAAATTTGTGAAGTAACACTACAATCAAAAATATAAGTAAATTTCTTCGCTTTTGTAACGTTATGCACCGTAGTTTTACAGTGTCCGTATATGTGTTCTTTGATTACCTTTACGTAAATACCCAATCTTTCGTTTTCTATAAAAAAGTGTATTTGGAATTATAGCCGCCTGCCTATTTACAGGCACTGTGTTGAAACGACAGTTTCTGTGGTTTAAATTTTTTAAAACATCTCTTCAATTTTAAAGGTAAAATTCACTGTAGTGTTTATAAAAGTTCATTGATGTTAACGCAAAGAAAACTCCAATGAAAAAGGTAAAATATTAAAGAGCTAAAGCATTCAAAATATTTCGTTTTAAAACATTAAAAACTTACAAATTTGCATGTACTTTTGAAATTCGGATAACTCTTTTTTTCTTTTAAGCTGAATTACTTGAACAAAATGGATGAAGCTAATCTTTTAAGAATGAACCAATGCTTTTTAGCATACGAAATTCACAAAAAGTTTACAAACGACAGAAATATTTTTAAAAAAAGTTTAACTATCGAAAATTAAATATTTTTTTATTAAACATCGATTTTCTTTCCTGGAAAGCTATTTATGAATATCTAAATACCGTAAAAAGTATAATAAGATATTAATTTAAAGAAAATATATTTTGATTAGTGAGTCATCTTAAAAGCAGTCAAAAAATATTCAACAACCCCCTATGTAAAAGCTGAATAAAACATAGCTTTCAGGAAACATTTAGCTAGATTTTTTGAAAATAGTTTTATGCATATTATTTATTCAACCTACTTTTCGAAAAAATTCAATTCTATTTTGTTATTGTCATATTTATTTTGTTCAAAATTCCGATTTATATATTTTTCACTCTTTTATATATTATTTTTATAAAGGTATATTTTTCAGAAAGTCACATTTCTAGAATCCATATTATTAATTTTTTTTTGAAAAATTCAATGGTTAACATTTTTAATAATAATTAACACATTAGTTCTTACACAAGTTATGTACAATAATTTAAATAATTAATTGTAATAAAGTTATAATGAAAGTCATTCAATACCCAGGTAGCACCGGGCTCACGTGGTTTCCTAGTGGGCTTCCATATGGGGCCCAGAAAGAAACGACCCAATTTTTTTTCGGTGAAACCATGTCGGCCCACATGGGCCATCCCATGCGGTTTTCTTCCACATTGGCCCACCTGGGCTTCTCCACATCAGCCCAGTACAATTTTTCATGAGCAATCGATTTTGCCTTTCAAGTTGAACGATCTCTTTATTAGTTAATAATATACCGAAACAATTAATATATTTTACTAATTTGCATAATATACAGTTGGAGGATAAAAAAAATATTGTATTTAGACAGCAGTTCACTTTATAGGACAGATGGGAACTCCATATAGATTTAGATGGGCCATCCCACATCGGCCCACCTGGGTTATCCCATATCGGCCCACCTGGGTTGTCCCATATTGGCCCATTCGGGTTCTTCTATAAAGCTCTGTTTTATTAAAATAGCTATAAATTGTACTAATTTTTTTTCTAAAATTGCATTAGTACTGAAAATCAATTATTACACCGTGAAATTCACGGTATTGATTTTCTTTATCAAATATAATTTCAATTTGCCTCGAGGAATTAATTTAGAATAATATACGGATGCATATTTTTTATAATACAATAATTTTTAGTTAACAATGAAACCTATTTTATTTGAGTTATAAACAGTCCATTTGACAATTCCAACAGTCATTTTGTGTGCTGCCTGGGTAAACGTTTATTGTTTGCAGTTAATATTTAATTAGCGTCTTGATTTAAATAACTAACATTTCTTAAAAAAGAAACAAATTTTATTCAATGAATCTCTGCTGAGACGTTAATTCGACCATATCAAGCAGATGCCTTGTTTATCATCCAAATAAAAGTAATCAATTTATTTTCCTAAGCTTTAAAGACAACAGAACTTTACCGAAAACTAATTTAAGCCTTTTATTATTATCTATTTAATATTGTTTGCTGAAACTTTATTATTTAAAATTTAATTTACGTTTAAAACTTAAAGAGAATATTTTAGACAGTGGTTTCTTGAATATTCTTTGAAAAAGATTTTTGGTTAGCTTAATATTTTTTTTGCCTGGTACGGATCCTTTTTACTTCTCATACTTGGTTTGGAGACCTTTCACGTTTTATTTAAGTTCATAAAAGGAAAAACTAACCCTTCACATCAAAACAAACATCAAGGCTAAGCATAATTCTCAATAAAAACACTAATAGACGCGCCACGTTTTTATGCAATGCATGAAGAAAATGAAACTTAAGATAAAGGTATTAGAAGTTAGAAACCGCTAAAGTATAAGTAGTTTTAAGTCAAAGCCAATTTAGTTTTTTTAGGGAAACAAGACTTTGAAGATTCTTTAAGTCTTGCAAAGATTGCTTGAGTTTAAAGTATCATGAATTAGAGAAGATTAAACCAAGGAAACTCACGAAAACTTGGAGTAAATCTTAATAATATGCCTTAAATGAGCATTTAGAATATTTCGGAAGTTGTATAGGTTAAATTAAAAATTTTGCAAAACAAGATTTGTGGCCATACTGTATAGTTTATCGTTTATGAATCATATTAGGACATATAAAAGCTTTTTATTAAATTTAAATTTTAGAAAAAAAAATATAAACGAAATTTTATATGATTGATTTTTTTTTTTTGGCAAACCAACCACCAAGAACACGATCACGTAATGAAGAAATATGCCGATTTTTTTCTTGAGTATTTTTTTTACATGGATTTTACTCTTTAGTTAATATGCCAGTCCAGACTACAAAGAAAATTTACTCGTCTACACTTTGAACTATTTATGTAAAAAAATTAAATTCATTATTTTTTTTAAAAAAACCTCTTTGAAATGTCTGTTGTAGTTTTTCTTTAACAAACTTTAAAATTTGTGAGACCTATTCAAGACAAATTACATTTTATTATTCTATTCTATGTTAGTACATGTTTTTACGCAATATAAAAATATAAAATTACATTCGTTAAGAAATAAACTTAAGAAATTTCAGTATCTTTCTTAGAAATATGAAGTACGCGAACAAACGTTAACGTAAAAGTAAAATATTTAATTGGATAAGAATAGTTTTTACTTTAGCTAAATAAAAAGTTTTTACATGTCTGGGTTTAAATGGTTTGTTTCCCCAATTATATTTATATTTAGAAAAACTAAAAATAAAATTAATGTAACTCGCAAAATCAAGAACTCTTGACTATAATAAGTATTTTACGAGATTCAAGAATTTTGATTTTCTAAAAGTGAATAAAAGTAATTCATACATTGTTAAAAATTTTGTGCTTGGATTCACCATGACATTGGTTCCTTTCTCCCTGATATTGGTTCCTAGTAGCTGTAACGGCTGTGTGGTGAAATGTTTCACCTTTTTTTCGGTGTTTGGTTGAACCATTTTTCTGGATTTGGAAACAAATCCAGAGAAATGGTTCAACCGAATACCAAAAATATGGTTTAATGTTTCACCACGCAGCCGTTGCAGCTAATAGGAACAATATTTTTGGTGAAACAAAGTGCCTAATTTTTAACAGTGTATATATAGTTTAAGTAGGGTTTCTTTAGAGATAAATTAGATTCTTGATTATAAAGCTTCAAAGTATATCGCTGAAGTATAATCTCTAAAACTAAACAAACTTTCCTTAAAAATGTCTCGTCTAACGAATTAAGCGGTGATTATATATTGTTTGCTGCAGTTTTAGTTAATCAATTTTAGTAAACTATTGTTTGCAGCATTTTTTTGCGCCAAAATTTTGGGGTAATTTAAATGGTTACTGAACATATCTATACAAAATTTCTAGACTAAACTGTAGGTAGAATAATGAATGAGAATATTAAATTACCAAAATTTTGTTTGGTTTCTAAGTAGTTTTCTATAATTGAAAAAGTTTTGAGACTAACAAAATTTAATTTCTTTGTCCGTCCGTTTTTAATTTTATTCTTTTGATGCTACGTTAATTTTTTCCTCATTCGGAAGTTATCCTTGTTTTCAGAAATTTCTTTTTTATTTCATCTTTCATTTTATTTTAAATCCTCATATTTTAATTTTTATAATTATTTTTCTTCATATATATATATATATATATATATATATATATATATATATATATATATATATATATATATATATATATATATATATATATATATATATTATATATATTATATATAATTAATATAAATATATATATATATATATATATATTATATATTTATATTATATATAATATATATATATATGATATAATTATAACATTTTATAATATAATATATTATTCTTATATTATTATTATAATTATCATAATATATATATATTATATATATATTATAATAATATATATATATATTATATATTATATAATATATATATATATATATTATATATATATATATATATATATATATATATATATATATATATATTATATATATATATATATATATATATATATATATATATATATATAATATATTATATAATATATAATATAATATATAATATTATATATATATATATTATATATATATATAATATTTTAGTATATTAATAAATACATATCAAAGTATAAACCATCAGTACATGTTATCTTTTCTTCCATCCATCTTTTTTCTTCAAATTTTCATAATGTATGAACCATTTTCAACAATTCACCTAATAAAATACTAAACTTCTTTCATCTCTACTATATTTTTCCGAGATAAAGAACAGCTGACTCAAAGAAAACCAATCAGGTTACATGTTAATGCACTCGTGTCCAAAATTCTCTCTTTTTAGCTTCCACACTACGTTTACAACGTAAAAGTGGGAGGCATTATAATCGTCTAGTCCGTCCGTCTGTCCGTCCGTCACCCACTTTCATATCCCAAACTACAAATGCTACGGACAAGTGTGATACGTCAAAAAATTCAGCAAATCGAAATTAGAATACATTGAAAATTTCAGAAAAGAATTCGAATTCGAAGTACTTCAATTATTTAAAAAACTGCAAAATTTAATGCTCATTTAAAAAGCATGGGAAGCCATTTTTATTAGAATTTAATCACCATTGCCATACGCAACAATCGTTAGAGAAACTTTAATTCTTTTAGACAATAAATTAAAATAAATTTATTTTTGCGCCATAAATCAGTTTAAAATGACGTCAAATATATTTCACAAAGAGATTCTTTGATTGTATATTGATATGAAATGTTTTCTTTCTATTTAAAAGCGAGGAATATTACATATTTATTCTTTGAAATATAAATTACTTTAGCAAACGATAACAAATAATTATTGAATTTTCAAAAGAAAATAAATGAAACCAGCCAAATTTATCACGTAAATTTTTAATATAGAATTAATGCTGTTTTTGGCGCGTTTTTACCTGCTAAACACAAATGTTGTGTGGAAGCGGGTTAAGTGACAGATTCTGTTACAAACCTCCTTGTTTTAGTTTTTTAATACTACGAAGTACACAAATGTTAGACAAAAGAAATGTGGTAACTATTAAGTAAAGCCTATACTCTAAATCATATTTTGCCGTCAACGTCATATCACTTCTGCACTTAGTACCAAGTCATTAACATAAAAATTCTTTTCAGTAAATAAATTTTGATTAACAAATCCTTTTTTTTTACAAACTTTTTTTGAAACCACTCTACAGTTCGAACTAAAAGAACTACGGACTTCAAGTTTGGTACACGTGTCTGTCAAACATCATGATAAGGTTTTCGAGAAAATCGCGCATGTGCAAAGGATAGCTTCCATAGAACTTTTTTGGTTTTAAATATGCGATTACCTTTTAGTTTATATTTACCTTTAAATGTATTGGTTTATTAAGTAGTAATTGTGAAATTCATGTGGTGTTACACATCACTAGTTTTTATATGGTATCGTTATGTCAATGAAATCTATATTATAACTGCAGCAATCTCTGAAACAACTTTTTTTCAAGTCGATCAAAAATATGAAAAATTTAAATATAAAACTGGTTATTTTGAATTTTCGTCGCACTAAAGCTACACGGGGGCCATTGGCAACGGGCGTCGTAATTTCGAACCACATTCAAGTGACGAGCCAACACCTGAGTAGGCACCAGGGGCAATATTTAAGGGTGCTACATCGTACGCAGCGTTGGGACTTTGAAGCATATTTAACGTGTACTCCCTCTACTCGGGGTATTATTCGTCGGACAGCCCCTAAATATAAAACTGAACTGTAATAGTAGATCGTGTATGACTTGATCGAGTCACACCATTGCCTTACAGATATAATCTGACACAGACTGAACTAACGTTGTGTATGTAACCACGCAGCAAAGAGCCGACATAATTTTTAACTCTGCAATTAATAAGTCTCTAAATTAGATTGGCAAACTCCTACCCCACTAGAATTACGAGGGAGGGGTAAACATTTGGTACATCCCAGAATAGATTTAATTTGAGAACCGCGTGAAATAAGATGTCATTCATTGCGAAACGGTGAGGCGCTGATGGTTTTCAATTAGGGGAGTTTTCTCAAACGATTCGCGTAACTCTTGTCGCGTAACCTGAATGGGAAATTGCGATGCTTTTGCTACATTGTGCGTTTCGTGAGATATTTAAGGTTTTTTTTGTATGTTAAGAAACATATAATTAGCATGATCATTACTGTGTGGTTTTGAAAGTGATAAAAACATGTTTCGGAATTCTTGGAGGAATTTGTGGGGTTTTTGTTATTCATTTGTCCCAAATAAAAGATAAATCATAAGCACTTTGTAAAAGTATATAGTTCGTAGTTTATTTGCGCTGAGATTCGTTCCTTTTTTAAGGGTTGTTTCATTGTATTAGCTTTACAATTGCGCAAGTGCTTCTCAGAGAGTTTCTGCGTGGTTTTAACCCTATACGTTTCAAAATTAAAGTTCGCAATTTTTGTTTCAAATTTAACGTATTATTTACTTAAAATGTTTTTTTACAATAGTCTACGTAGTTTATAATTTAATGGACAGTAAATAAAATTATCACATAAAATTCTCTTTGTATTTTATCTACTATTTAATTAATAAATACACAGACAAACATCGAAAAAGCTTTTAGATAAACTTGCTCCATTTTTGTAAAGTGTTTAATGTGCCGAAACCTAATATATATGACAATAAGTCCATACACATTTCACAATAAATTTAACCCTCTGAGGGATAAACAAATTGGCTAAAGTGTAAATTGTTTTCACTACATGAGATTTAAATTAAAATTTTTAACTGAAAATTTAATTTTTCAATTTTTTTAAAAATTATATTTCTGTAGAAGATGGAAATAAATGGCTCTTCCATGCTTTAAATTTTAAAATTTAATAAAATTATTTAATTTATAATTTTTTACAAATTATGTGTGTTGTTGGAAAACATGACAACCAGGTGACGGGTTTATACGTGGGTATTCCTCAGAGGACTAAACAAATAGCTTTAAAAGTAGGATAAAGTACTTAGAGATAAAGTGGTCAAAAATAGACATCCACATTAGAAAAAAAACACGATTTTCTTTTCGGGGTAATTCTTGTTTGCTTCAATTTTTTTGCCAAATAATGCCAAGAATTCTAAAATAAATAATCTTCCACGAATTTCTAAAAAAGCCTAAAAATACGTAATTATGATATACCAGATATACCATGTTTCTAAAACTGGAGTGTAAAGCTGCAATGATTTGTTTATTATTCAAGAACTAATGAATACGGGTTAAAATTACTTTTTTTATATCATTCAGAGTAACTTAAAAATAAGTTTAGCCATTAAACTATGTTTTGCTTCTAATGAAGAGGTTACACGTCTCATTTAACATTAAAAACGCAGTTAGGAAATTGATTAGAAAACATGTTTTGGAGAATGGCTTGAAATTGCTCATGATTGCTCAAAATCAAAGTGCGTCTTACTCATTTGATATTTTTAGAATTTCACTTTTTCTTAACTTAATCCAGCAAGGCTACTTCTTAGAAAGGGTAGACATGTCGATAGAATTATTCTTAATCAGTATATACTAATAGAGTGAATAAATGCCAAAAATAATTTTTGAACACTACGGTATTTTGTAAAAGAATGATGAATGGTATTGCATTGGACTGGTACTTGGAAAACCACCAAAGCTATTTTATTTTAATAAATAATTAATTTTCAATTTCAATTTTTTTACTACAATATCGTGGGGTTTGTTTTTTAAAATAACGAAAATAACCAAACCTAGCCCAATCCCCTGCATATACCTTACCCCTTAGCTCAACGACGAATTCAAAAACCTCATTTTATCATAAATATTCAAAATACCAAAACACTCCCCCCCCCCAGGTCCTGTTAGTTTTGTAGAATATTTGGAATATTCGTTACCATCCCATTTATATACTCTATGCTAGATTGCAATGTTCTTAATTAGAAATGCTATGACTAATTTTTAAAAATAATTTTCAAGTATTTACTTGCTAAAGCGTTTGGTTTGCTTATGGTTAGAAAATAACTGAAACCACTGGAGAAAACTTTTTCAATCATATCCTTTTGCCCCTCCAACGAATACAAAAACCTTATTTTACAAACAACACAACAAAACACTACCCGTCATTAAAGATTCAGATACCGAAATACTCCGCCCAAGTTCTTTATTTTATTTTTGTTGAATGTCACCCTTGGAACATTCGTTACCATCATATTTATGATATTTTTATACTATGCTGGGTTGTTATATACTTAATTGGAAATCCTATAAATATATTTTATTCATTTTCAAGTGCTTACCTGCTGAAACTTCACATTCATGGTTTTTTAGGAAATAACTTAAACTGAAACTACTTGAGATAACTTTTTTAATCTTATCTTTTCGCCCTTAAACCTCAGACTCATACAAAAACCTCATTTTAACGACAACACAACACAACACTATCCGTTATTAAATATTCAGATACTGAATGGCAAAGGGTGGGTGCCAAAGAACTTTTTAGGTTTTAAAGTTATTGAAATTACCTTATAGGGTACATAATTACCTTTAAATGTACGGTTGAGCTGATACTGAAAGTAGTGTAGTAACACGCCCCCTAGTTTTACAACCATTTTGAAGCGCTTACATGCTAAAACTTCACGTTTATGGTTTCATACTAAAAATTAACGTTAAACTTTAACTGAAACAATTTAAGAAAACTTTTTCAATCTACGCTTTTGCCTTTAAACCTCAGACTCATACAAAAAACCTCATTTTGCCAACAACAAAACAAAACACTACCCGATATTAAAGATTCAGATACCAAAATACTCCACCCACGTACTTTATTTTATTTTTGTTGAATGTCACCCTTGGAACATTCGTTTCCTGGTCTATCGATGGTGGGGATGTTTACCCAGGCTTCCGGGAAAGGAACACACAGTAAACGCAGCTGAAGAGTTTCCTCCGCACAATATTCCCCAGTACCCCTTTCTAATCAATACTCGATACTTGGTATCCAGTTCCCCGAGAGGCATTGTGTTCAATTGAAGTAACTGCTGGTGTGTTTTTTCTGTTATTTATTATTAATTAAATGTGTGTGGTAATAATAGGTATAATTATTAACTTCCCCTCAAATTTCCTGAAAACGGACTAATGTGGAGAGAGAGAAGCTTGGTTCATTACATAACGAGTTCATCCACAGAGAGCTCAGATTCATTGTAATCTGAGCTCTATGGAATTGGCAGCGTGAGTCGTCTGCCACAAAAAATGGCTCTCAGTTCTGGGAAATATTCCGAATCTGCAAAGGCTTAGCCGCCAATAAATCAACCCCGTTGGGGAAAAAAATTACATGTAACAAACAAGGAGATGAGTTGTTTTCAGGAAGTGAAGTTTCTCAGTCAGTTTTTGAGCTCAGATTTCTATTTTTAACACTAATCCTTTTCATAAGTTAATAGTGATAAGCGTAGTTTGGCTTTACTCTCTTTCAGTTCAGTTAGAAAATCATATACAAGTCCTTTGATGGAATTGTACTTTGTTAAAAAAAAACGTTATGCTTGGTTTCACCATAATGGTTTTCCCTAGTAGCTACAATGGCTGTGTTAGGGAAATGTTCCAGCATATTTTCGGTAATCGGATGAACTGTTATTTTTGATTTGAAGACAAAAACCTGAGAAAAGGTTCAACCAAATACTGAAAAAAATGGTGAAACATTTCACCACACAACCGTTGTAGCTACTAAGAACAATATATTTTTGTTGAAACCAACCGCCAAACTTTTTACAGCGTAATGACGTCTACCAAGTTTACCTAGTTTTATACAGCTATATTCATTTTATCTTATATTTAATCATTTTAATATTAAGCAAATAAGTTTAATTACAAGAATGTTAAAAAGCCTTATCGGTAAACGAAGTACTTCAACTATAAAAAAAACCCATTAATCTTAGAATGTTATGCTTTTAAGTAAATTGAACCAAACTATTTATTAAAAAAAATTATCAACATGATTGAAATTAGACACTTTAATATATCTTTGTTTCTCTACAACAAAATGAATAGTTATGCACAGATTCTCTTTCAAAAAACTTAATAACAATAAATTACTCGATAATGAAATCATATCATAGACGATAAATTTCAGCATTTTTTAGCTTCCACACTACGTTTATAACGTAAAAAGTGAAAGGTATTATAATTGTTCAGTCCGTCTGTCTGTCACCTACTTTCATATCCCAAACTACAAATGCTACGGACAAGTGTGATACGTCAAAAAATTCAGCGCATCGAAATTAGAATATATTGAAAATTTCGGAAATGAATTCGAATTCGAAGTACTTCAATTATTTAAAAGACTGCAAAATTTAATGCTCATTTAAAAAGCATAGGAAGTCATTTTTATTAGAATTAAATCGCCATTGCCATTTGCAACAATCGCTCGAGAAACTTTAATTGTTTTAGACAATAAATTAAAATAAATTTATATTTGCGACATCCGTCAGTTTGAAATGACGTCAAATATATTTCATACGAGATTCTTTGTATGTTTTTTTATGAAGTATTTTCATTCTATTTAAAAAAAAAGCGAGGAATATTACATATTTATTCTTTGAAATATAAATTATCTTTTGCAAACGATAAGTAATAATTATTGAATTTTCGAAATAAAATAAATGAAACTAGCCAAATTTAGCATGTAAATGTTTAATATAGAACTAATGCTGTGTTTGGCGCCTTTTTACCTGTTAAACATAACTGTTGTGTGGAAGCGGGTTAAGTGACAGATTCTGTTACAAACCTACTTGTTTATTGCAAAAGCACTTGATTTTACATCATTGTCCCCTATGCATGAGGTTAGATCGTATGAACAAAATATGAAAATAACAATAGAAAAACAACAAATCAGAACAAGAACAATAAATTCATTAAAAGTACAAAATAAAAGAAAATCTGTCTCCGGATGCCAAATGCATCAACTCCCTAGCTTGCCAATATCGACTATGCATATTTTCTTCATTCATGCAGTTCAATTTCCACATAAAAATAACTATAATAGTTCATGGCTCCCAAACAAACTTCAGTTACAGAACCATTAGCATTAAACATCTCAATAATTCTTCATTATCCCAAAAACATTTCTTTTGTTTCCCAGGTTCAAGCTCCCCCCCCAAAAGTCCAGTTTTTTTTGTGCTTTTTGCAATAGATTTCATTGAGGATTACGGAATGTGATATGTTCCTATCTTTGTTTAGCTCTCTGGGCGAGGTGTATTCTTTTTCTAGGACAGTCGGATGATGGAATACGCTGCGGTTTTTCTCCTTACATAAGTACGTCCTTAAGAGACCTTATTTGTTTCTTAGGGAAAGCGATAGAATAGGAATGTAGTGTCGGTGAATTTTGAGTGAAATTAGAAGTTGTTTTTACTTATTATACGCCTTATATTTAAATGGACACATATTGCATTTTTAATTACTTTAAAGGTTAATTTTTACAGTTGAATTGTCTGCGGTTTTATAATGCGCTGTGGTTTTTCTTCTGCAAAAATATGTTCTTAAGATACTTTTTTTTTGTTTCTTAGGGAAAGCGATAGAATAAGAATATAATGTTGTTGTATTTCGAGTGAAATTAGAAGTGGTTTTTACTTATATTGTGCCTTATATTTAAATAGTGATATTGCATTCTTGAATTACTTAAAATTTAAGTTCTTACACTCGAATTGTCCAAAACATATGCGATTATTGGTGATAGATAATAACTCTTGATGTATAGTGATTTACTGGAGATAGTGCAATTGAATAAATTATGTCTTCAATTAACCTTTTGCACTCAAAAGTTTCCATGACAGTTAATGAACTTATCCTCTATACCCATGTAGCACACTAATGTGGGGTCTGTTTGGGTAATGTGGGCTACCTATATAAGGACCAGAAAGAAACGACCCATTTATTTTTGGTCAAACCAGATGGGCCCACCTAGCCTTCCCTATGTAGGAACCTTTACAATTTTGTTCAACTTGTAGTTATCTCTAAGAAAACTATTTAAAATAAAACAGTTTTTTTTCACTACAATTTTTTTTAATTAAGTATTAAACATAATTTTAGATTTAAATTACTCTATCACAATAATAATTAACACTGTATCCTATAGATGAGTCCTTTCGATAAAACTGGTCTCATATATATGCACTGTTAAAAATTATGCACTTTGTTTCACCAAAAATATGGTTCCTAGTAGCTGCAGCGGCTGTGTGGTGAAACGTTAAACCACATTTTTGGTATTCGGTTGAACCATTTCTCAGGTTTTTATTTCCAAACCAGAAAAATGGGTCAACCAAACACCGAAATAAAGGTGAAATATTTCACCACAAAGCCGTTGCAGCTACTAGGAACCAATATCATGTGAAACCAAGCACAAAATTTTTAACAGTGTGGGAAGCCGCCATAATAATCGTTATGATTTTCCTATCCCCAACCCAACCCATGTGAATCCCATACAATATTTACGTTCAAAAATAGCTTTAATGAACATGGGACGGTGTGAGAAAACCTTAAAGATTATTATGGGTTACCTATATAAAGCCCATGTTAACGAAAAGAGAAATCGTAGACGGGTATTACTTATTTTTCTTTGGATAATGTAATTATAATTTAGCTGTAAAATTCAGTGTTATTGTTAATTTGATATCCTTTTGCCACAAAAAGTTTAACCGTTTCCTTGTTTTGAATAATTTCTCTAGAGATTGATGCAAGTAAAACATAATTGAAAAAGGACTTTCTTGGGACCATCTGGTTTGACCAAAAATAAAGGGGGTCGTTTCTTTCTGGGCCGGATTTGAATAGTTTCCTCATAAACCAAAAGGGACCAGATAGATCCCACATTAGTGTGATACGTTGGTACTGCATAAGGATTGAATGTTTATCTGAAGTTTGCAATTAATACACTGCTCGAAACAATTAGGGGAACACATGGTTTAAGCCTTTTCACCCCCAATGAATCCATTTGGAATCATCATCTTGCGATGTTTCCCCCACTAAGTTGAGCTCGAACTTATTTATCGTTAGATGGCAGAATCCTGGCTTTTGAAGAATTAAATAATGTCTGTTTTAATTAAATGAAAATTTAAAAAACCTGGTAAAATAAAATTTATTCCCAAAACATTTAATTAAATAAATTGATTCGAAATTCTTCACTCTTGCATTTTTAGATGTTTAAAAATGGATTATAACGTTTTTAACAAATAAAGTTTTGAAAAAGTTATTGTTATAATTTATTCAAAAGTCATGTTTGCAATTTTTTCCCCTTAAAATTTAGTTAAAAAATTAAGATTCCCCCTTCCGGTTTTTTTCCATTTCATTCTGGATATGCATAACGAATCTATTTCACAATTTTTAGATTTTTAGAATAAAAAATAAAAAGTTGGAACTGAAAGATTTAACAAAAGTACGCAAAGTGCTCCCTTAATTGTTTTGAGCAGTGTACATAGGAAAAGAAAAGAATACATGCATCAGTTACCAAGATATCTGATAATATTTTTACCCGTTTCACGTTGGTTTCTTTATCTTGAAAATACAATGAAATACAACAAATTTGTATCAATGTAAAGTTAGTTTGTTATTGATGCTCACAAATACTTAAAATCACTTTCACACATATGAAATTATACACTGAATTGGTAACTCACACAACATAAGTTGTCCAAAATACCTTAATAGGGCTTTTGGCATTTTGGATTAGTATTAGTAATTTGAATCTATAAAGGGAAGCCTTGTCATAGTTCGTTCAAATTAATGACATACATTTACAGGGGTATTTGAAATATATATTTTTGAAACAAATATATTTTTCAGTTTTATAAGGTTAGAGTAAACAGAAGAAACATGAGTTTAATTGGAAAATCATTAAAAATATTTTACTTCATATAAAATGCTAATCATTTTCAGTATAATTTAAGCGTTTTTATAAAATTTATTGATAGTAGTACATTTTTTAAATATTTGACTGATAGCTCAAAAATTAATTGACATTTAACCACACTGTCAGAAAAACACGTTGTTTTGCACTACATTATTCTTTATTTTTTACAAATAACTTCCGTTTTGATCCTAGACATAATTTTTCCGTTCAATTTCACCTTATGCAAGCTCAGTCGTCATTTTCAAGACAATTTCTTATTATTTCATATGCTTTCCTCTGTACAACCACTCTTACTGAGTTGGTAAGACACCAGCCTTCCGACGAGAATGCCCGGATTCACACACCAACCACTCTATAAAGGATTTACGCTTGTCTCTACGGCGTTTCACAAAACAGAGAAGAATAAAGCGGAAAGTGTGCCAATTAACGGAAATTTTCCCTTCTGAAACGGAGAAAAAATAAACGAAAATGGTGTTACGTAACCGAAATATTCAAGCAGAAAAATTGCCCGTTATATTCTCGTTAAACGAAGGAATCATTTTTGAGAGTTTAGTAATTTAATTCACTTATAAGGCATTTTATTTTCTCTCATTTTATTGTTGAAGTATATAGAAAATCGAAACAATCAATGTTTATAGCTTTAAGTACAAATTAGGGCAAACGGTAAATTCAATTATGTAACAAAACTATAAATTTAAGCCAATCAAGTTTACTTTGGTAATTTAGTTGTTTATTTTATGCTTTGGTTATTAGGTTTAGGTATATTTTATTTAGTTCCACACAATTGTTCACTGGATTCTTAATTGGGTTTAATTTAATCTAAAGGGGGTTTTAATCTCATTAAGACAACACAAATGTAGTTCATTATAAATTATTTAGCTAACTAAACTTTTAAAAGACATATATGAGCTAACAAGTATATTATTTTATTGGTGATAATTGTTTTTCAAAAAAGTATAATGTGTAGAAAGTGATTAAATTGAAATTTTTTTCGTTAAGATTTCGATAGCTTTGGTTAGGTTAGTTTGAAATATCGTCACACTAGAGCTACACGAGGGCTGCTGGCGACGGGTGTCGTAATTTAGAACCACAGTGAAGTGATGAGCCGACACCTGAGTAGGCACCTAACGCAATCGTTAATGGCGACATCGTACTCAGCGTTGGGACTTTGGAGCATATTTAACGTGCAATACGGGGTAATTTCTATAAGGGGTATTATTCGTCGGACACTTTTGGCTGCACGGGCCGTTTATAGGTCGGCAGTTATTTTGGCGATGCCCGAACCCGAACCTGGGACCTTCCACATACAAGGCGAACGCCTTGACTAACTGGGATCTCCAGCCCACCGATAGCTTCGGTTAAAGCTAATCACATATAATGTCAAATAAAATATCAACGGTGTTCGACATAAAAAAAGATATGTTCAATTCCTTTTAGAGTTAAACGTATCTTTTTCTTTAAATTCCAAATGTGTAAAAAAAAAACGATTATATCCTTGCAATAAATAATACTGAAAAACTCGAGAACCCTAAACAAAAATTTTGTCCACTAAAATTGTTCAAACACAACACTGAGCATCGTTAAAAATAATAACAGGGCCGATTTAGAAAACTAAGTGAAGACAGAAACTCAAACCTTAAACTAGAGTAAAAGTAAATCTTTCCATCTTAGAAAAATGGCCGTGATGCACAGTTATTTTCACTTGAGAAATACGATAAGTTGTATTTTGATAAGATCAAAGTATAAAAAAGAGAAATTGTATCTATTTTTTTATCCTATGAAATTCTAACTTGTTCGTATTACGTGAAGTTATGCAAGATTTGTCCAATGCCATAAATTTAATAGTTTTTTCGATAGTTCAATTTTCAGTTATTTTAAATAAAGTTTTCAAAAAAGATTGACATTCCTTCCAAACAAAATGTCAACTGCGAATGTTCGATACATATGTAAACAGGAGATCATTATTAAAATAATATTAGGTTTTGGCTAAATTAACCTCACAGTAGAGCTAAATGAGGGCTATTGGTGACGGATCCCGTAATTTAGAACCGGGGTCAAGTTACGAGGCATTTTCGATGATTTTGGCTGCATTTTCCGTTTATAAGAAACTAGCTGTTATACCCGACGTTGCACGGGTAGAGGTGGAAAAATAATTTAACAGTCAATTTAACTATTTTTTTTCTTTCATTTTAGTTACATAAGATATGAAGATTACCCAGTAATTTTCCATTTAATTACCCAACTTGGATATAGTAATGATTAATATTAATTTCAAAAATACCTTTGATAAGAAGCGCAAATTAAAAAGAATACATATTTAAGTAAAAAATAATCAGTAAGAATTAAAAATGGAAAAACAGCTAAATCTTAAAAGGGTCTCAAACATTTATTTTAACGCAATTCAAGGGAGTTCTCCAATAAATTAAGTAACTTTTTTTTTGACACTTTGTAGATATAAATACAATATAAGCAGTACAAAATGGTAGAAAAAAATGCGTTTAGGACAAAGATTGGTATAATCTGTTCTTCCAAAGTAGTTAAAATTTAAATCTCACTTTAAACTGATCACTCTTGGTCTGCGTGCAGAAAATAAAATATTCTTAATGAAAGTGAATTACATGATCTAATTGTTTAGATGTTATAAAGCTACTCCAGCAAACAGCAAACGATTTGCATTTTTTATATTTATTTGTTCTTTTAACTGTGATAAAGATACTAAAGCAAACGATTTTTATTTTTAATATTAAATATTTTTCTGCTGAAAAGCTGCTTTACTGCTGAAAAGCTAGCAAACGATTTTTGTTTTAGATGTTTATTTCTAATTTTTTAGCTGTAATTAAACTAAATATACTTAAAAATCGTTTTAACAAATGTGTAAAATAAAACTAAATAAACAATCCGTGAAAACGTGCTGTTTAAGGAGCAATAAACCTCTAAGGTCTTCAATGCATTGAATGGGAAACATAAAAACGTTCGAAAACGATAAAAGGAATGGTCTGATTCGAAAAATTCTTAGCCTATGTTTGTTCCGGAGATGAGATGAATTTTTGTGCCAAATTTCGTGACGATCTGTTGCGTGGTTCTTTAGATCTCGTGTCTTAAACAAACAAACAAACAAACAAAAGTTGCCTTTTATGTATATAGATAAAACCTTTTAGCTCATTTGGCACGTTTTGGGAAAAAAATTGGCGAGAAAATAGATATAGCTACAAACACACCCATTATACAGCTCTAACACAATGACCTTCGAACAACCAACCAGCTTATAAATTATTTATAAAAAAATGCCCATTCAGCGAGTTTTAGTTAATAATTTGGCGAGTTTGGCAACGTATTTGGCGAAAAAATAAAGACATAAAACCCTAATATGCAGCTCTAGTGCGACAGCCTTTATTAACCATCATAGTTCAGTAATAGCTTAACGATAAATTTATTGCTTAAATATGCATACATGCAGTCAACAGAAAAATCAATGAAAAAATCATCAAATAAACCCACAATAAAATCCGGGTATGGAGACTGCCGGAATTACGTCACTTGAAACATGTCAATTATTTTTCAAATAATGAATTTAGTTTCTGAAGTTAATGGTAACAGAATAAAATAAACATTTTCAATTTTAATTACTTTTGTTAAAAGTTTTATTTAATTTTTTCAGCCGATGGCATCAGGAAAGTAAAAAAATGATCGGATTTGAGCCAAAGTGGTGTAGTTTTTCAGAAAAACGTTCGAAACGATAGAAGGAATGGTCTGATTCGAAAAATTCTTAGCCTATATTTGTTCCGGAGATGAGATGAATTTTTGTGCCAAATTTCGTGACAATCTGTTGCGTGGTTCTTTAGATCTCGTGTCTTATACAAGCAAACAAACAAGCAAACAAGCAAACAAACAAACGGAAGTTGCCTTTTATGTATATAGATATTTCATGATTTTCTCCGGATATTTCTCCGAGGTCAACGGATGTTTGACCGTAGCCCAAAAGTTTGACTCCTATTGAAGTTTTAGAAATAAGGAAACTTACGCTGAAGCTATGTAGCCGTCCAAAACCAGTCCAGGACAAGGTAGCGAGGTGACAGGTATTGGCGATCTATCGCTGGTTTGCTTGAATTTCAAATATGGTTAATTTTGATTTTTTTTTTAACAATTTAGTCTTCGGTATTTCGCTTTAGATTACTCTGCTGTCTTTTTTCCATGAATGCAAGAAAATGTCACTTATGTATGTAATGTCACTTGCAAGAAATGAAGTAAAGAAACCTTTTAAATTGTTTTATTATTCCAATTTCCTTTTCCACTGCAATGCTTTCGCGAGAGTATGCGACTTTCCTTTTTTAAATGTATTTTTTTTTTAACTTTTTTTATTTAAACCATTAAAATATATGCAATTCTGCACGATTCATAAGCATAATATTGCAAGAACAGGGTAAATATCAAATCGCTCTTACGAAATAATTTAACTGTATTTCGTTTCTTTAAAACTATATAAGTTATTTAAAAATGTATTAGTGTATTTATACTTAAAATGTAATATAGAAGAACCTGAAGAACCCCCAGACAGAAATATTTTTCGAATCAAGAAGCTGAATCAAGCAGAAAAACAAAACGCTCATTTCTCAATTTAGGCGCGTTTGGCGATTCCTACATTTGGCATCAAAACCAAATGAACCCCCTCATCTGGTTTCGGCTGCAAGTTTTGGGCAGGTATTTAGTCACTCCGGGAAACTTAACGTATAGATTTTTAAACACTACTTATACAATCGGTGCAAACTTTTGCACAGATAATAATTATACACTTTAATATAAAGTAATATTTTTGTCAAAATGTGGCCTATTTTTGTCAAAACCCGAACTCTATATTTCCAAACGAAATCATATTTTATTATAAAACCATACAGATTTTTTAAAAAATATGTTTTACTAACATAAAATACCAGGTATTGAAATTATTTTTAAACGGGTCGTAAATCGGATATGGAGATTTTGTGTTTTCTACACGTTTTGAAGTGTGTCGATTCTGAAAAAGTGATTTTTAAACACTGTTATTTCTGTCAGATAGCCTGTTTGTCCGAAACAACTGTACGGCTTGAAAAAAAGCAATATAGACTTTAAATTTAAAACGTGAGTTTAAAGTACTGGTCAAACGTCATAATACCTTTTTCGATAAAATTACTCATAAGCGAATGATAGCTGCCGTAAAACGTTTTCGGCTTAAAAGGTATTACAGAAAAACGAAAAGAGCTACTCTGTTCAAATTTAAGGCACGTTTTACTAGCACATGTGAAACGTCATAATAAAGTTTTTGATTAAATAGCAAATGCGCAAAATGTAGCTGCTTTAGAATTTTTTGGGGGGCTTTGGAGGTATTGCTGAAAAACGAAAAGACATTTTAACTTCAAAATTGATTGAAATATTATTGAAAGTCGTGTGGTATTTTACACTCCTCGTTTTTCAATTACAAATTATACATCTTTAAATATGCTCCAAATATTTATTAGATTTTTTTTGACATTTTTTTTCTTTTCCATGAATCTACTGCAGAAATAGGAATGAAAATAAAACCATATATGAAGTTTATTAAGCAGTAACTATTTTTATGGAAACCAGCAAAAATTTATATACATACTAGCTTTATAAACCCGGCGTTGCACGGGTGTACCCTTAATAACGGTGATTTTCTTTTTATATAAATATTTATTTCATACCAATTGATCCCTTCTCCACTGGTCAGCACTCCATCGGTATATTATAATTTCCTCCCATTCTAATTAGCATTAATTTTAAAAAATGAATACGATTTTATACAGGCACTTCTAGAAGTTGGAACCATAGCCCTGTTTAAATAGGGTACTTGACTAAAAAAAATTTATTGGCTTAAAATATTCTTATGCCAAAAATATTAGACCCGTATTTTTTTTTCAAATACCCCATAAAAAGGGGGGGAAATGAATTTTAAAATTAGGACGAAAAATCACTCCCAAAAACGCTTTGTGGCTGTCACGTGGTATCTATGATGTCACTAGTAACTATAAACAAACTTTGAAACACCATTTTGGAATCTACTTTAAGCAAATTTGAACTATCCGCTTCTGTAAAACCTCCACCCATTATCTATATAATTCTTATTTTAATGGTAAGTTAGATTAAAACCAGTTTAATTACAAACAAAAAAACATCACACCGGTTTGTTTATACATACTAGTGACGTCAGCCAAATCGACGTGTTTGTGATCACGTGACGTACCGATGAAAAAAAAGCCATTTGAAAATGACTTATATTAATTATTTAAAGATTTATTTTGCAAAAAAATATATGCGTTTCTTATATTCAGGTTCAAACTATAATTTAATTAATATTGGAAGGTATTTTAGCTATACTGTCAAGTACCCTATTGCCAGAATAGCTGTGATATAATGGCCAGGTTTCCATTTGCCCTTATACACCCGAAAATGCCCAAAATGTAGTAAACATTCCACTCCATATTTGACCACTCGACAGGGCTGGGGAGCCCAGTCGATAAAGGCGTTCGCCTCACATGCGATAGGTCCCAGATTCGGGTCCGGGCATCGTCAAAATAACTGCCGACCTATAAACGGCAAATGCAGCCTAAAATGTCCGACAAATAATACCCCATGTGGTGAGAGTGCATGTTAAATATTTTTCAAAAGTCCCAACGATACGTAGGAAGTCGCCCTTAAAAGCTGCATTGGGTACCTACTCAGGTGAAGATTCGTCAGTTGACTGTGGTTCAAAATTAAGACGCCCGTGACTAATAGCCTTCGTGTATAGCTCTAGTGCGATGATAATTTAAACTTACCCAAACCCATACAACTGGATGGGAAAAGGTACCCTGCGTTTAATTTTTTACTTCGCCAAAAGCCGCCAATGCCAAAATTCTATCGGCCATTATATCAGAACTGTACCAAATTGACATAAGGATATTATAAACATAAAGTTACTATGCTATACGTTCAAAGAATTAACATTTCTTAGAAGTTTTCCTCAGATCTAGAATAGTTATCGCCTTTAAAGTCATGAGGCATTGTAGCAATATCTTCACTTCTTACCATTTGTAAACATCAATTAAATTAAATTCGGAAACCCCCCAAAAAATCAAAATATTTAAATTCAATTAATAAAATAATGATATTCAAATAACAATCCTACAAATTTAACTCACGTGCTCTGATGTGTCTATACTTAATTTTCGCTCACGCTGAACGCGCTGATTTCTTTTAAATTTAAATAAAATATATAAATTCTAATCTTACAATGCTATTCCTGTGAAGAAGTCGGCTCACGTTTTGCACTCCTAAACCCGTTCGGGTTCGAACAAAAAGTATCATATGCCCTTCTCCTTGTTCTAAGCTACCTCCCCACCAATTTTCAGACAAATCAGTTCAGCCGTTCGTGAGTTATAAATAGTGTAACTAACACGACTTTCTTTTATATAGATTTACTGATTTTGTCTTACATGAAAATTTTCGTTGAATTTCTTGACCTTTCTAAGCCTTTTGATCTTTGTCAGATTTTGGCTTCCAAAAAATCGCAACAGAGATCCGAACTGTGGCGATTCTTCAAAACAAAAGAAAAAGAAGAAAATTGAATCTTACTGTTTCAAAAAAGGATAGTGGTGGATTTGTTAAAGAAAGCTCAAACTCCGAAAAGCAAGAAAATACAAAATGGGGATTTCCTTGTTTTATCCTTTATTTTCGAAAAGACTCAAAGTCAATCACACCACTCTAACAACAGGTGTTAGACCATATTTGTCATTATTTTAATGATTTATACAATATTTAATATTGTATTTTCAAGCAATTGCATAAAATCCTTAAACAAGTAAACAAAATGTTTTACAAGAAAGGTTTTTCAAATAACATTATGCATGAAGAAACATCTAGCTTTATTGTGTCAGTGATGCTATTAAGTGCTAAATATAGCAAAGAATTGTGTCTGTAAAAATGTCAGTACAGTGCAAATTTAATGCCGATGTGTATAGAAATTAGAAAATACGTCATATAAATGGCATTTTGTGAATGGGACACACACACGAATGGCTACAAAGTCACACCACGAGTTATTCAACCAAACTGTACACAAAAGCAATTTTTTTCGCAGCTGTATGTGTGTGTGATGCTAAACCATTTTTCGTATGTAAGAAATACGAATATTTAACGAGACCAAACCGTTTTTTTATTTTAACTTACCGGAATAATGGCCGAGATTTTCTAATTTTTTTATGCTTTCTTTGGCAACTTGTCTGACAGTTTAAAACCGTAAATTTGATGATATTTTTGCAGTAGAGTATTTTTCCTTGCTATCGGTCACTTGACTGTGGTTCTAAAATACGACGCCCGTCGCCAATAGCCCTCGTGTAGCTCTAGTGTGACGATAATGCAAACTAAACTAAACCTTGCTAGCGTGGTCAAACAAAAGATGACTAAATATATAAAAAAAAATACCGAGAAACGTTTAATCTTCACACTATAGATAAGAATCAGGCCCTTTTAGAATTGTATTGAATATCTAGCTTACACATTACTGGGACTAAAGCAACTTAGAACATACCTGTCAAATCTCTAGATTTTACCCGGCGATACCAGATTTTAATTACTTTTTGAATTTTGGATTTTTGAAGAAGGAAGTGCTAATCTTTTTCTGGGACCCCGGAATACGGATTTTTTTTAATTAATGTGTTAAATCTGGAGAGTTAGCAGGTTCAGGGGTTGAAATAACATCGCACTAGAGCCACATTTGGCAGGTCTTCTTAGTGGCATTTAATAGCAAATTTGAAGTTCAATAAGAATATGTAGATAAGCAGTCAGATAACTTATTCAAATAACATTCGCCGACCCGGCGGCGCAACGGTTAGGGAGCTAGCCCTTGGAGCCTCTCGGTTCGGGTTCGAATCCCGGTAAGGCATGGATGTTTGTGTTTGTCGAGTATATGCGGAGTACATGCTCGTTAAATCTGTTGGGTCCGAAAGTCCTGTGGGCGGTCATTGCGCAGTTTCCCACGGGTACAGGTACCTGGAGACTATTTCCCTCCCCTTCAGGGACATGTCTAAATTGTGGAGGTGGCGATAGATGGCAGCATCTGTCTTATATGTGTGTATGTCGTGTCCGTCCTTCTTGACGATGGTTTATAAGCGGGTCTTTGTGACCAAGCACTCAAGCCTGAAAATATATGTCTACCAACCAACCAACAATAACATTCGATTGTTCAGGTCGCATTGACGTTTAAACTTTCTGGAATTCTGAGAAATGTCAAATCACTTTTTTTCCCTTTCTCAGCAATCCCCAAAGTACTCCTTTTCTTTAAAATATGAGATTATTATATATTTGAATCCATTGTTTTACGGCTGGCTCTTTTCTTCACTACTTTTTTAAGTCCGAATCTGATCTTCTCGTATCATCCATGCATACTCCAGTTTACCTTTTCCAGTTTTTGATCAATCCGGATTGGAATATAAAAAAGATTGAAACATATCTGTTGATGCGTTAAAAATATCAACGAGAGTTATTTTATATTATATATTAGTTTCAAAACCAAGTTTTTATGCTTCTACAGTTTGGTAGTATAACGGCTAATGTACTATGTTGTAGCATTAACCATTAGAATTTTTTTCTACTAACGTTTAGTTTTAAATAACAATATTGTTCTATTTTTAAATCAAATTCCAAGAAACATAACGTTCGGATTACAAAGATTATTGTACATTGGATACATTGTACATACGGATACATTGTAAGCTCTTTAGAATTGGATATGATTTTGGACAGATTTTTTAAAAAAAAAAGCTTTAATATGATCGTTATTTTGGGATTATACGCTAACATAGTAACATGCTATAACCTTAGGGAACAACGCTGAAGCCAGTGGATAAACCGGCAGTAGAAGTATTATATTTATCACCATTTAGCGTTCTAGTTGGGACATATTCTTGCCTGATATTATGAGGATATAAAGTTGGCGTTACTTAATATTTTTATATAATATTAAGTGCTTAAAACATATTTTAAATATTAAAAAAAAAATTATTTTATATATGATATAATCAATAACAACTATATTTTTTTTATCTATCATTTAATATGTTTTTTACAAAACCTTTCCTAAAAAAACCCTCAAAAACTTGCTCATAGGTTTGGAACAATATAACAGAAAGTTTAAAAAAATGATACATTATAAAATAGTAACAATATGTATCAAAACTAGTATTGTAGAAACACCAGCAAACTAATGTTTTTTAAGTAATCATTTCGATAGCATTTATACCAAGAAAAATTATTTATTTTTAAAGTTGCCAAATTAATTTCAAAATATTTTGTAATATTTATATTATAGAAAATTTTTAATAAATTCAGGCGAACTAGAAAAAAAGTAAACGATTTTCAAAATTGATACATTAGTTTCATGCTAAAGATTTGTACCTTGGAACTAATTTTAATAAAATATACAATCATCAAAATCCATTTTAAGTACAGAAAATGATGTCATTTAATGCTTTCGATTGCGTTCTCACAAAATGATCTCACAAATAAGTTTTCCTTCCAAATTTCTTTCAAATAAACTCAAATGCAGTGATAACATTTTAAAGTTTATAACGCTGTTTTTTTCCTTTTTATTAGAAATAAAAAGAACAATAACAACCCTTCCGAGATAAGAATCTTACTATTATTTATTGTGATGAAATCATGTATATAAATAATTTATATAAATTGTTGGCAAGGCCAAAAAATAAAAAATACTTAAATTATATAATTTTTCCAATTTTCTGGACTGTTAAAAATTTTGTGCTTGGTTTCACCATGATATTGGTTCCTAGTAGCTGCAACGGCTGTGTGGTGAAACGTTAAACCATATTTTTAGTATTCGGTTGAACCATTTCTCAGGTTTTTGTTTCCAAATCCAGAAAAATGGTTCAACCAAAGACCGAAAAAAAGATGAAACATTTCACCACACAGCCGTTGCAGCTACTAGGAACCAATATCATGGTGAAACCAAGCACAAAATTTTTAACAGTGTAGTTTGTATATGTAAAGAATTTAGTAACCTTTTACCGTAATTTGTGTTTATGTATTAGGTTTATTATGTTTATTGTATTGTGATATATATATATTTTCCTTTTTATAATTAAAGTTTTAATGACTTTTTGAAATCTTAATAATCGGGTATTAATGCAGTATATTCCTATATTTCTAGAAAAAAATTTATCATGCTATTTTGAAACTGAACTAAAACAGTTATTTCTATTAGTTTAACGTCTATTCTTTCGATCTATTTTAACGTCTAATAAAAAAATTTCGACGTAACACAAGACCTTTTAAACTCAACCTGTCTACACTAAAAATGACAGTTTTACGTGATTTTGTCTTTATATTTTTCAGTCGGTTCTCTTTGGCAGGTTATCTAACTGTTTCCGCTGCAACCAATTGTTTCTTTTTTTTCTTAGTTGTAAGAAAAGTATAGAAGATTATCACTTAAAATCTATTTTAAAATCAATTTTTGTCAATGTAATACTAATCGTACATTTTTTTAATCAAAAATAAATAGTTCAATGGGGTTGTTTCAGATGATGTAACTCTTTTATTTTTGATAATCATGTGATTCCATTGGTTGTTTCTATTTAGCTTTCGAAATGAGCGGGGTTTTTTTTCGTCTAGTGGTGTTCAAGTTTAGAATTCTTTACGTGCAACTTATTTTTATTCCTGCCGCTTATTAAAGTTGACCGGCTTTTGTTCGATTAAACTTCAAGCATGCAAAGCATTACCAAAACGTTAATGTTGTTGGAAAACTTCGGTTTACATGATATGTTGTCTTTTGCGGAGAAATAAGCGAAATTTTGAGACAACAATTTAACGTGTTCACGAAACTAGAAAAGATTTAGTACTACTGGAAAAAAAACTTTGTACACAACAGCAAGATAAGGAAATGTTGAATTAATCAAAGCCAATATAATTTCAGAAGAAACAAGAAAAACAATACTGCTGGAACTGTTGCCATGCCACTCACGTCGTGAAATGTGCCCATTATGGAGATAATGTTTTGCTGTTGCTTTAGTTAATACACTGTCAAAGTTTTGGGTTTGTTGCTTTCCCTCTGACTTAATTCTAGTGTATTTAAGTACTAAAAAAGAAACAGCTTTCCACAAAGAGTAACTATTCCGTTTTTTTGTAAACATCAAAAATAATAAACATGCATAATACATGGTAGTATACTTTGGTGGCCAACTTATTCTACAGTTACAAAAAAAAATGAAATATTTCTACATTTTTTGTAATATTCACTAAATTCTAGTTTTATATAAAAAAAGAACTTATATTTGACACAACTTAAACCAATATTTTTTTTAGGAAAGCGAAGGATATTATTTAGACTCATTATAACACAAAACCGATTTATTTGGACTTTTTAAAATGTTTCGAACTTCTCTCTACTATGTTTACTTTGAAAAAAATAAGGTTTATAGGAAACTATTATCGTCCGGGGTGTTTTTAAAACAATTTTGGTGTTTAATTTAGCTTTATAGAAAAAAAGTAAACCTTAAAAAATAAAAGTTTCTTTTATAAATTCTTTTGGAATCGATTTAACAGATTTTTTACGTCTACAAAAGCTCTTTCTCGCAGACGATTTTTATAATATTTTTTTAAATACTCTCGAGACTTCTGCTTGTGTTGGCAACATCAATGGCAAGTTTAAATTCGAAATCAAAAATCACACAACATTCACAAACAGCCGCGTACTTAAGAGGAATCTCCGAGTTTAGCCCTTATTTTGTTTAGGATTTCAATTTGAAAGGAGTGGAATTTAAAGTGTTCTACAGACCATTTTAAAATGCTTTTAGAAAGCTAAGCAAATAGACTCTCATCTGCGCACTCATTTGCAAGTAACTTTGAAGTCTTTTACTCCGAGTAAATTCATTTAAGTACTTTAAAATCCCTTACAGTTTCTTTTATGTTTTTAAGGAGAAGATTTTAAGGAAAGGAATGTTTGTAGTTTACTTGCTTGTGAACAAAAAACTAAATATTATTGTAAGTGAAGTAAGCGCAATCTTTAGAAACGACAAAGTAGCATTTTCAAAGATTTAATCTTTATTTTGTATTTATGTAAATCTATTTAACAACAAATGTTTCAAAATGATTCAATGTATATTATAGAATCCAAAACACTTTTATTTTAATGTATTTCTGAAGAGTTGTTTATTTGTATTTCTTTAACGTTTGATTTTTGGTTTGATTGTGATATATAAAATAATTTTCTTAAATTGCTTAAATTAAAGTCGCAGTTCTCCTGTCTCTTCGTGGTATCTCAAATTTTCGATTGTGGAAGAGTCCACTTTGTAAATAAGCATAGGGGCGGGAAGAGGCAATATTATCAATCCCTTGTTGTTGTTTAAGTGTGCCTCCAGGGCATAGCCTGGAAGGCAGAAGAGGTGAATTAGCTTCCATTGGCACAAGGCTTTGAGCCCCCATGAGGGTTGTAAGTCTGACTTCTGCTCCAAGATCGCGCAACCTCCTCAATTTTGGAACGTTGCTGGAGAGGAGGAGCATTTTTCTCCAAACAACCTGCACCCATGGTATTGCGGTGTGACAGCCCACAGGACTTTCAGACGCACAGACTTAACGAGCAAGCTTTCCGCATGTACTCAGGACAACATAAATATCCATGCCTTATCCGGGATTCGAACCCGGGCCCACTCGCATGACATGCGAGGAACGAAACCACCATACCGGATGGTCGACACCAATCCCTTGTAAATCACACTAAAACTACGCGTGTGTTATTGGCGATGGAGGATTGTTGCTGATTGCTGATAACCGTCAGCGATTGCCACGTTCCATTTCTTTGATGTTTGGCTTAGATATTGTCGCGTAGTCTCCAGAAGCACACGAGATATCGAGTCGAAACTTTATTGTTTCCCGCACAAGTACATCCCAACTTGGGATAAGCAACTCGCTTATATACCGTGTGCGGAATTATGGGAACTAAAGAGATTTGCATATAAGTAGAATTACATGAAATAATAGTTTACATAATTCAAGGAAGTTATCAAATAATAAATAATGTATAATAGTTGACAAATTAAATATACAGAAGATCTGGGTTTTGAACCGAGGGAAATCTGGTCCACTCTCCAATACTCTTCCGAGTGCGCCATCGAGCACTGTGTCAATATTATATGAACAGTACAGGGGAAAAACTCCTTCATTGCATTGTAATCTTCCTATATTCTAGTCTGCTTGATGGAAATTGGCGACGGGAAACCGGTTTCTCTCTTGGTTGGTTCTTTTATTGCGGTACAGACGTGGACTTGTGTCTCGCGTGAATCACGGTTACAGAGATTGAAGAACCAAGTGAACAGCAGGTTTTCTTACACCAGTTTGGCCGATGACTCGCTAGCGTCTCCAAAGAGGCCTGATGGAGACAGATTCCTATGCAATGAAGGGTTTTTTCCCATGTATTCTTCATATTGGATAATGTCGAATAAAGGAAAGTAATTTCATTCGAAAGAGAAGATTATCGAACATATATATTTAGATTAAGCTTACTAAACTATAAACATGCGAGGAACGTTTCTTACAACACTGTGCAAACCAGGTATAACCTTTGACGATGTCCAAGCGCAATCATAAATGTAGTAAAAGCAAAAAGGATTATGAAGAAATTGCGGTTTTTATCAAGCCGGCATTAAGTAGTCGGTAAAGTGATGTTGTTGCAATCTAAATATTACATAAGGTCTAGCCACGGCCAACTTCAATAACAAGGCCAGAGAATCTCTCCCAAACATGAGCGTAGACGGAAATTTTGACGTCACTGTTCTCAGTGCCGAAGATCGAGAAACCAGTTCGGAAGCATTCGGAGCCCTAAAATTGTGGTCAGCCGTGAACGAGTGGTTCCGAACAGGTTTCGAGACAGGTTGTCTTCATCTTCGGAAATACGTCTCTCGGAACTATGACTTCAAAATTTCCGTCCCCGGGCTTGTTTGGGAAAGCTTCTTCGGCCTTAGTAGTTGAGTTGGCCGTGGTCTAGCATGGTCTTTGGACTATATTTGACTTGATTATATAACTACAAAAAGCTAATAACCGAATACCGCTACGAATTTTAACTTGTGTGCATAAAGTTATTGTAAAAGCTGATAAATGTTACTATAAATATACAGACTGCGTTAGAACCAATTGTTTTTTTATTCCATTTATGTCGTGTTTTCTTACTCAATTTTTTAGTTTATCCTTACTCTTTGTTTGTGTTGCAATCTTACACAGTTTTAACTTTAACTATTGGTTGGTTGGTTGGTTGGTTGGTAGACATATATATTAAGGTTTGTGTGCTTGGTCAGCGACCCGCTTATAAACCTTCGTCAAGTAAGACAGACACAACACACACACATAAGTGGATACATCTAATTTTTAGAGACAGAGGCCAACTAGAGGATCCCCAAAATTGGCTTGTCACCCCCAGAGGTATTGATTTCGTATGGGGACATAGAGGACTTTCGGACCCAACAGATTTAACGAGCACGTACTCCGCATATACTCGGAAGGTCTTCAGTGGTACCGGGACTCGATCGCAGGACCTTCCGATCCCGAGACCGAGACGCTGACCACTAGGCTCACTACGGCCCAAACTATTGTAACTTTGTACTGTTTGTGCTGCAAAATTACCCAACATAGGTTAAAGTTTACCTTACGATGTAATGTTACTCCGTAGGTAGGTAGGTAGGTTTGAATTATCGTCGCACTAGAGCTACACGAGGGCTATTGGCGACGGGCGTCGTAATTTAGAACCACAGTCAAGTGACGAGCCGACACCTGAATAGGCACCCAACGCAACCGTTAAGGGCGACATCGTACGCAGCGTTGGGACTTTGGAGCATATTTAACGTGCACTCCCTCTACACGGGGTAATATTCGTCGGACATTTTTGGGCTGCACGGGCCGTTTATAGGTCGGCAGTTATTTTGTCGATGCCCGGACCCGAACCTGGGACCATCCGCATGCAAGGCGAACGCCTAACCGACTGGGCTCCCCAGCCCCTGTTACTCCGTAGTAAAAGGAAGAACGTTTTTTTCACCGCTTTTACCGGTTTTACGTAACGTTTTTTTAGCAAAGATCCGAGTACCTGTTGGACATCATAATAAGCTTTTTGTTAAAATCGCGCAACACAAAATGGTAGTTGCCACATAACGTTTTAGGTTTTAAAGTTATTGAAATTACCATGAAGGGCATAAAATTACTTAAATGTATTGATTTATTGAGTGGTAATTGAAAGTCGTGTGGTGTTACACCCCCCTAATTTTTGTTTAAAAATGCAGGCCATCAAAATAAACCTTGATGTTTTGTCACATAAATTCCAAATCACTGAAATATCACACGATACCTCACCGTTAATACCTCACCGTTAATCATTTGTGCTTTATTTATTTCCAGAACACTATCACACTTTCATTATAAAAAAAGAAATTATAATGATATTGAAATAGTATAGCCGCAAATTTACCTACTTTATAAATTAATAGGGAATAGCGTTGTTCCCCCTTCAAAGTTTCATTAATATAAGTTTCATTAGAACCATTGATGAAATCTTGATGAAACGTGATTATTTTAGTCTCTGAAACCTTATACGAATCTAATTTACTTTCCCATTAATTTAAATGAGTAATTTTACCTACTAGCACCGTTTCTACCACCTAAATTTAACTACTGGTTTTCTAAGATTACTTGGTGGTTTTGGATCTGACATATAATTATTTATTTGTATTTCGATATAAGAAAGTTTTGTAAAAAAAAACTTTGTACATTAAATTGTAATATGAATTGGCCTACAAGTATTTAATGAATTTATTAACTTTGAGATTCATTTAAAGTTATTGGCAATGGTTCAATAAATAAATATATAAAGAGAAAGATTAGTTTGACCTTCATGGTACTTCAAAATCAATTAAAAAAAGTTATTTCTATTTTGATTGTGCGTAGGTTTTACGTTATAGAATTTTAAATTTTATTAAATGTTATAAATACGTAGGAAGAAAAGAATGCGCTTTGCGTGAATCATTTCCTTTAATTCCGTTAAACCGCTTGCGAAGCCCATAGTGTTTAGTTTCTAAGCATACTTGGTCCTCAATTTATCGACCCATCTAAGGGAGGAAAGACTAAAAATTCCGTGTTATGGATTAAGGGTCAAATGTACAGAACATTTTAAGTACAAATCTTTTGTCATTATGTTTGTTCTTTATCACAGTAAACATTTTCGGAATATGAATAGGAGTCACAGAGGTTGGAAGTGTTTAGTTCACAAGCAAGTTCCTCATTTTATCAACCCACCTAAGTTATGAAATGCTAAAAATTCCGTCTTACGGATTAAGCATCTAATGTACAGAAAACTTTCCGTGCAAATTCTTTGCCGTTTTTTTTAATTTGTTATAACAGTAAACACTTTCGGAATCTAAGTAGGAGTCCAAAAGACATTGGAAGCGAAAATATTATGAAAAATCACTTGACTCATATTATGTAAGATAAGGACTTGCTATTCAAATTTGGTTGCAAACAGAAACTTGATTATAATTTCAGTTTTGAATCTAGTATAACACTATGTGTCTTAAAAGTTACAATAATATATAAATATGGCACACCAAACAGACAATGTAGTTGTAGCCACTTTAAATCTTTATTCAAATCATATTTGCTTCAAATGTACAATTTAACATCTCTTAATACGAACCTAATGCCTACCAGTCCATCACCTTAACATTTTGCCACGAATTTGTGGATTTAGAGACATGATTTGACAGATTTTCTTAATGAAAAGTGCGGTCTTTCCCATATAAAATCACAAAATAGCGACATATTGTTCTTTTTTATACTTTAATACAATGCAGAGACAGTCACATCTTCAAAAACACCAAACAAAGTCGGTCATTTCAACGTAAATTTACTCCACACCATTACAAATGTTCCTTCTTTATACTGAAGTTTAAAATTTATGGAATAAAACCGGTTTGTTTGAACCGGTTACAATTTAATAAGTCTCTTTAGTGCTATTTAAACACGTTCAGTTTAACCGAATATTGAAAAATAAGCTTTTGAAAACACCGGGTTTTTCCCCTCAAAAACGAGGAGGAACGTTTATAATGGTATGGAGGGAATTACGTTGATGAAACAGACTTTTTTTGTCATTTTTGAAAAGGTGACTATCTCTGCATTGTACTAAACTGCAAAAAAGAATAATATGTCGCTATTTTGTGATTTTATATAGGAAAGACTGCACTTTTCATCAAGAAAACCGGCCAATGCATGTCTCTAAATCTACAAATTCGTGGCAAAACTTTAATGTGATGGGCTGGTAGGCATTCGGTTCGTATTTAGAGATGTTAAATTGTACAATTGAAGCAAATATGATTTGAATAAAGATTTAAAGTGGCTATATTGTCTGTTTGGTGTAAAATTGAACCAATATTGTTAATAAATCTGTTTAGTTCACCGGATATCGTGTTTTTTTAATTTATCATATAAAAAATACAATTAATCAATAAAAATGCGGAATTAGGCCATTATCTACTTTAAATTAGCATAATATCGTATTTGTGTTTAAACTTTTGCATCATCCAAATTTTTATTTTATGAAGAAAAAAATTGTCATAACAAATCAAACAATTGTGTTTCAATTAAAACATTTCAAAATAATTTTTAATATGTTTAGGGTTTTTTTGTAATTCTATACTATCAAAAATCTAAATTTTACAGCTAAATGAAGTCATTGTCTAAACTTTTGCATCGCAGTGTATAAGCAGGTTTCTGATCAAACACACAAGCCGGAAATACATGTACCAACCAACCAAGATAAATTTCATTATACAAAAACAAAACGGTATTTGGTTGAAAAAAGGTCGCATCTAGAACTACACGACGTTAATCAGTGACTGGTCTCTTATTTTCAAACAGTAACGAGACTAACCAGTTCCAAGGAAGCCTTATAGAGCAAGAGCCCAGAACCCCCAGGAAATATATGTACCAACCTACCTACCTACCCAATACCAGACTATCACAACATCAATAACGCCTTATATCAGCAACGCAACCTCACCCGCGTGAGCATATTCGCGCGCCGGCACACACTTCTTAATCAGGAGGCCGAAATTCCTAATTACGGGGCTGCTGTCCTTGTGACGCAATCTACTCGTGAACGCGGCACGCCCCCCTGTGCGTGAAACTTGATATTAATAAGCACGACAGTCATGGCAGGCCCCTGAAGTGGACAATGGTATACGGAATGTAAGAGCTTTTTGCTAGTAATTGTTTTTCGTTACCCTTGTTATATTTTTAGCCTACTTTTCTTTTTTTAATTCGAAAGAATTAAAAAAAAATGAAAAAGTAGGTATTGACATGCGGTCGATGTCCGTCTGTCTGTCTGCCCGTCCGTACAATCATTCTATCAATCGGATCTTAAAAATTCTTTTTTTGTTAGAAAGCTATGACCTCAGAGACCCAACTTTCATACTATTTGTCCGCCTGTCTGTACGTCCGAACGGACATAAATCTACTATCTGTCGGCGATTTCCCATTGAATTTGCATTGAAATTCAATTTCGAGTTATTTAAATCACTGTTGCCAAATCAACAATTGCATAAGAAACTTTATTTAAAAATATTTGAAGCAAAATATTTTTTCATGGATCATTTTGGAATTACGTCATAAAATGTAGCACAATGTGATTCTTTGATTGTTCATTAATTGTTTACCAAGAACGCGGCGAGGCATATTTTTTGCACACAATTCTGCTTAGTTTTAATTTACATTTATTTTTTGAATGCAGTTTGGAGTAGTTTCATTATTTTTGTTATTAATAAATATTTAATAATTCTTCGAACTACAAATAAATCGAGCAGACGATAAATAATATTAAGTTATTTGTGAAAGAATATTAAGGAAAATAGTTGAATTTGGCTTTTAGAAGTTTAAATTATAGCTGGATGCTGTGTTTAGCGATTTTTTTCTACTGTGTGCAAATCTAGTGTAGAAACGATTGTTGATGATATTTACTGTTATGAACCTAGTTGTTTCCCGGTTAGAATTTCAGTAAGTATTTAAGTAACAGGAAAGTAGGCTATTTTAGTTCTTTAAGAAATTCTTGTTTACTTTCGATTTTCTCGTGTAGCTCTATTGCGACGATAATTCAAACTAACCTAACTTTCGTTTACCTAATATGATATGTAAGGTGATGAACGTATTGCGATATGGCGTCGAAAATCCGTATTGGAGATTTTGTGTTTGCTATACGTTGTAGAGACTGCTGATTCTAAAATTGTGATTTTCGAGCATTGGTTCGTCTGTCAGCCTGTATGAAACACTCTACAGCTCGAACTAAAAGATCTACGGACTTCAAAATCGGTACACGAGTTCCCAGTTCCCGTCAGACGTCATAATATTGTTTTCGAAACAATGGCTCATGCGTAAATGGTAGATGCCACGTAGAACTTTAATAGTTTTGGTAGTAGTTTTTCGTTACCCTTGCTAATTTTTTAAGAAACAAAGACATTAAATACGAACCGAGTGCACACTGGTGTGTGACTAAATTACTTTCAAGTTACGTTGGTTTACCGCAATTTATTCAAGTTTTTTTTTTTTGCAAAAGAAGAGAAAGTTTACATAAAAGCAGAGAAAGTAAGTCCTAATCAGTACCTTCGATTTTCAAATATTCCTAAATAGCCATAACAATTGCATTTAACAAATAAAATCAACAAATAGATGTTTCCGTCATATACATTGAATATACAATAAAAGACCTTTGAAAACGTTTTTCCCTCCTTGGTTGTGTAGTGCTTATAACATAGGTACAAAGTTCATCAACCATTAAAAGTACCAACCTTTCACACTATTTCAGCGATTCTTCTTAATTAGTATTTCATTGATTAGGATTAGATGATCGGTAAACTTAATATTTTATCGTTGCAACCAACATTCTCAATGAAGTAGATTTGAAGCGTTGGGTATGGGTTGCGAGAAACTTTGGATAAGTAGAAAGAAACAAAGATCCCAGCATAAAAATATAAATTGATGAGATATACCATATTTTGCATTTTATCTCTGTTTTAGTATTGCAAATACATGTTTATAATGTTCTAATCATATAATGCTCAAATATTCAGTTCCTTCTTAATAACTCTCAATTAATGTCTTGCCGATCCATCGAACAGTTACCACGTTCTAATAGCCCCTTGCCGTCGCATCAATAAATTCCTTTCCCAGAGAAATTTCAAACACATCAGAAATTTTTTTGACTCCACTCTGCTCACAACACAGCAATTTTTTTAAAAAAAGAGTCACTTTTTAATTAGATCTCGAGATGTGAATTTGTGTGCGCTTTGGCGCCTTTCTTGCCCTCTCTTCTAGCAGTAAAAGATTTTAATACTTTAAATATTTGATATGAAACAAGAAAATCATTGGCTACCCAATCTATCTCCTTTTTAGAATGAATTCAAGAATGAGTAATCTATAAAGAAAAATTCCTAACATATACATCATGTTATAATTTTTTGTTTAATGAAACTACCATCACATGCTCATTTCTCTGCCGATCTCACCGAAGTCGTTGATTTTATTTTGCTTCAGGAACACAAAATTCTTCTGCACTTCAAGAACAGCTGTTAAAGACCATTTCTATATATTCTTTAACACCTTAGTCCGGGCGTGCTTGTCTGAATGTAATCTCAGGAAGGTGGTCAGTTATGGTCAGTCAGTAAAGGGTTCGCTAATCGTGTTTCGCGTGGCACTGGATAAAGCCGCCATCAGGTGTCGGAACCAAGTGAAATGCATTGATTTGCATGGATTCGACATAGATGTATAAAGATATCATCCTCGTATTGAAAGCCTGATTCAATGCGTAGCGGTGTTTTAGTTGTGTATTTAAAAGAAGTTTGGTTTATTCTGTTAAGAGTAGGAAAGTGTGTGGGGTATAATTAGTACGGAATGTTAATTGATTTTTTGTTTGAAATGCCCAACGATGTCAAAAAGTCAACTTGAATATCGGTAGTGAAGAATAGGAAATTGTGAGGTATTATTAGTATGGGATGTTAACTAGTTTTTTGTTTGAAATTCCCAACAATGACAAAAAGTCAATTAGAACTGGAACCTAGATAGTTAAGAGTAGGAAATTGTGTGGTATTATTAGCATAGAATGTTAACAGAATTTTTGTTTTGATTACCCAACGTTGTCAAAAAATCAATTAAATCTAGTCAGAACTGGATACTGCTTATCGAGCAAAGATCTCAATTACAGTATTTGAAGTTTTGGCACATATTGACCAATCAAAATATTTCCCTTCTACAACAAACGTAAAAAAAACCTTAATTCCAGTTTGAAAGTATAATTACAATGAACTAAAGTTAAAAAAATATTTTACCCACCAAATGCACAAAACAACACTCATTACAAACTAAGAATTTTAAAACCGGCAATTTAGTAGCGTTTTCAACTAAAAATCTGTTCTAAAACCCAACTTGTTCGATTTATATTTCAAAGTGTCGATTCGTTAAATAAAAAAAACTTACCTCTCAATTACTTGAAGTGAAGCAGCCCTAACTGACAGTTTTTATCAAAAACTGACTTGCTAATTTCAGGTTTTAAATGCATAAATTTAATTACACAAAAAAACAACTCGCCTCTGAAATATCCAATACATGATGCAACGCTTGTGATTGCTAAGAATCGTACCTACCTCAGTACAAAGCCAAATGACAAATATATTTCTTGCAAAATCAATGGCTATCGGCATTCCGTTATTTTATACCATATGAAAGGAAACTAATAATATATTATCAGACTGTCTATATTATTCTTTTTAATTCAAGGAGAACCTACCCTCTCAACCCCCCTCCCCCCAAATGAAAAAAATCTATTATACATTTGATAACAACTTAAGGGCACTATGACATGCACTGATAAATTATAATTTTAGTCATTAATAATTGAATAATTTTGAATTTTATATGTTTATCTTATCTACTTCTCCCATTGTCAAGAATTAAAGTTTCATCTAATCTCGGTTGGTAAGACCATAAATGTTTGTCTTGTCAATAAAACCTTATTATCTGTGTGTTTGTTTTAATCTATATTTGTGTCTAAAAGAAGTCTAAACTCTTTAAAGGCTCTGGCATACATCTTTATGTTATATCCTCGAACAAGACAACAACAAAATGTCCCCTATCATATCTAAAAGGTTTAATATCGTCGAAATTTTTAGAAATATGTGTATAGATGTTAATCTAAAATATTCCTTTTTAATTTTTTATTTCAACACCATTGATATTTTTTTATTATCCGCAATTCATTATTATTGTTAGGATTATCCTCACCATCATAAATATTACCCATACATTATCCTCATCCTCCAATTATTATTTGTTTATATTTTTACTATTATGGATATTTCTGTTAGTGTCACTTTTAGTTTGATTAAATAGTTATGATATGAATGTCTAGGCTGCAATACTCACATTCTATACAAACGAAGAAATAGGGTTCGGTCTGTTCATCCGACCCTAGACCTTATTAATACTTTCGAGAATGTTATTTTTGCGACTAGACCCTTCATATAACGATTTTTGGTGCTTGAAAATCGATATTATAATAATATTATAAAGTTTATACTCATCTCCAATCTCCATTCCCGGATTTTATTGTGGGTTTATTTGATGATTTTTTTTATTGATTTTTCTGTTGACTGCATGTATGCATATTTAAGCAATAAATGTATATAGTTAAGCTATTACTGAACTATGATGGTTAATAAAGGCCATCGCCTAGAGCTGCATATTAGTTTTTTATGTCTTTATTTTTTCGCCAAATACGTTGCCAAACTCGCTAAATTATTAACTAAAACTCGCCAAATGGACAATTTTTTTTTATAAATAATTTATAAGCTGGTCGGTTGTTCGAAGGCATTGTGTAGAGCTGTATAATGGGGTGTTTGTAGCATATATATTTTCTCGCTAAATTATTTCCAAAACGCGCAAATGAGTTGAAGGTTTTATGTATTTATGAGGAATTGTGATGACATTTATGAGTGCATTTTATAGCATATTTTTTATTTTTGAATTTTAAGCAATGAAACGGGATTTTATACTTTATAACGAGCGGAACAATAACATAAGTTTATAATCATATAACAGGTTATATGGTTCACATATTTGGAACGATTTGATATTTTTTAATCCGTGCGAAGAACGGGTATAAATTTGCTAGTTACTAATAAAGTATTCTAACCTACACGTTAAAACATATAGTATACAGCGCCCTGTTATGGGATATCTATATCTATAAGCATAGTTGTATTATTATTGACGATTATAATTATGAATTCGAAGTTTACTAAACTAGAAATTTATCATAAAGCGTTTCAATTGTTAGGAGTAATAAGCGACGAAGGTTATTAATGTTGAATAATAAATTCTTGAAATTTATAGCTATTTCAAGAATATTTTTTTTTAATTTATATCTATTTTTGAAGCGTGTGTAGGCCTTATATATGACTATAGTTTAAAAAAAATTGTCGAACAATGCAATATATATTTATTTAAAAAAAATACCTAAAAAAAGTTAAAAACTTATTTTAATCTTAAATATTAAAATATGTCAAAACTCTTGACAACTAAAAAAAATGTAATCCAAGCATAAAAAATTTAAATAAGGAATATATATTTTTCACAAATATATGCTAATATCAGACTACTTTAATCTCAAAAAGACTTATCGTTCTTAAAAATTGCCCAAGATGCAAACTAGTTTATTATTAAAAACGTATGTTTTGTAAAAATGTTGCATAACAAGACTTTAAAAACATTTTATCTAGATTAAAGCTGTACATGAATATTTATTATCTATCAAGCAACTGACTGAGGAAATTTTCTAAATACTGACTGAGGAACTTTCTTCTAAATATTAAAGTACAAACGATGAATAGACACGTGATTTATTTATTTTATAGTATTTTAATTTCACTGCACGTACTAATGTTTAAAAAAAGATTCTTTTTTACAACCTTGTACATAAAATAACTTTTAAATTTAAATAGCACTTTTTTATTGAAAAAGTGATTAAATACGGTGTGTGTATATTTTCTATAACCTAATATTTTTATATTTTTCTATTTAGATGAAACAGAATTGAAGATTACAGGGGAAGAACCGATTTATTTATTAGGAGTAGTGCCGTAATTGTATCTGCTTGGCGGACATTGGCGACAGCAAACCGGTTTTCCTTTCGGTTCTTCTTTCGCGGTACCAACGTGTGACTCGTGTCCGCTCATCGCTGCCGTAAATCAGGGTTGCCGCGAGAGAAAAACAAAGTGAGTAACCGATTTCCTCACACCAGTTTAGGCTATGACTCGCTTTCATCGCCAAAGAGGCACGATGAGGAAAGTTTTCTACGAAATTAAGCGGTTTTTCCCTTGTACTCTTCGATTGTAAAAAGAATTTCCAGATGTTTCTTTTTGTTGACGAACACAAAATCTAAAGCATAATTAACTCCTTTTTAAAAAAAATAGGATCGCGTAACACTAAAAGACTTTCAATGAACACTCAATAAATCAATGTATATTTAATGGTAATAATAAACTCTATAAAGTAATTTTATTAACTTTAAAACATAAAAAGTTCTAATTGCAGCTACCAAGCATACGTAATTTTACCGAAGACCTTATTATAACATCAGATAGGTACACTAGAAACTAGAGTAAAAAGAGTCCATAGATCTTTCAGTTAGAGCTGTAGAATGGGTTCCGACAGACCGACAGAAGGAACAATGTTCAAAACCCACGTTTTCATGATCACCACCATTTAAAACCAGTAGTAAATATAAAATCTCCTCTAAGTCTTGCCTAACGAAGAAAATCCACATTTTCTACCCCATTAAAAATTGGTTGTAAAGAGTTTAGCTTCATTGCATAATTTCTTAATCCTACAAATGAAACTGCATGTGAAGACCGAATATTTTCCCATTTGCTTATAAAGAAACACGTTTGATTTTAGAAAACAATGAAAGTTGATCATTAGGAATCATCATTAGGACATTGTCAATATCATTAGTAATGCTATAGAAGTGCGTTTGGATGCAGTGTTAATTGTGCAGAAAGGAAGAACCTAAAATTAGGGATTATATTGGTGGTAATAAGAAATTAGAGGGATTTATTTGGATGACATTTTTAAGTTTTCAACCAAACTATAGCTAACACTAACTTATATTTAGAACTGTTTTATTAAAGAATTTTACATAACTAAAAGATGTAGCATCCATACAAACATAATATCAACTCAAATTAAAAGTTTACTAGAAAATAGGTAGTGAGTACACATGTTTATTCCCAAGTACAATAGGGGCTTAAAACCAGGTCTGTCTATTGAGAATGGACTTCACAACGAAATCGCAAGCATGAAATGTTCTTTGTTGGAATTCAGATCGAAATATGACGAGTGTATTTTTATTTCGTAATATTCAAACCCATTTACAAAACGGATCAAGAAAAATTATTGATAACTAACTGAATCCAATGATCATTCATTTGTATAAAAAACGCTTTAACATAGGCAGATAAGAACTATGATATTACATCCACTCTCAGGAGAAAAAAAACTATGACGGTACCATCCCAAGCAAAAAGATGAGGCTAAATCACAATATGGACTATCTGCATGTCTAACAAAATCCATGGCCAATACAACCAATATAACCGTCTTTTAATGAAATCCAATCAGGAAATGTTCCCTCATTGGAATTCAGCTCGATCTATAACAGATTTATCTTCATTAGATAATTTACAATCCCCTCTGACAAAACGGATCAACTCTAATGAATGATAGATAACTGACTTCAATGGCCATCCTCTTGTCAAAACAACGCTTTTATGGAAGAGTTCAAATGTAGGATCTGTTGCCCCTTCGTTATAGGCAGAAGAACTAGAGTATTATACATCTCTTGACATAGAAACTATGGTATTGCATCTATTGGCAGAGAAATTATGGTATTATAACTATTGATAGAAAAACTATATGGTTAAGCAGAAAAATGGGCCATGCGCATTAACATTCAGTGGCAGAAAAAATGGTTAAAACCATAAGCAGAAAATGATCAAATATAATATGGGTATATCCTGTCTAACAAAGTCCATGTCCAATACAACCTATAAACCTATCTTTTAACGAAATCCAATCATGAAATGTTCCTCATTGGAATTCAGCTCGACCTATAACATATTTGTCTTCATTAGAAAATTTACAATCCCCTCTGACAAAACGGATCAAGACCTAATGAATGATATAGATATTTGACTTCAATGGTCATCCTCTTGTCAAAACTACGCTTTTATGGGAGAGCTCAAATGTAGGATCTGTTGCCCCTTCGTTATGGGCAAAAGAACTAGGTATTACCGATATATGTATTGCCAGCAAAATTAGGATTGTATAGATAGCAAAACAACAATAGCTGGATTACCTTCTGAATGTCTAAGCGAATGAACATGTCCGTTCTACAACCAATGTACCTATCTTTTAACGAAACATCATGAAATGTTCCTCATTGGAATTCAGCGCGATGTATAACCGATTGATCTTCATTAGATTATTTGCAACCCCATCAGACAAAACGGATCAAGACCTAATGAATGATAGATATTTGACTTCAATGGTCATCTCCTTGTCAAAACAACGCTTTTATAGGAGAGGTCAAATGTAGGATCTGTTGCCCTTCGTTATGGGCAAAAGAACTTTATGGTATTCCATCATAGACGATAGTGGAAACACGTATGAACAACTTTATTTGGAAGCAGGTTTGAATACGTTTAAAAGTTTTTGAAGAAAATGGTTTCTGATAATGCTTCGATGTTAACGATTATCCGTTAAATATTTCACCTAGTCAATTACAACTGAAATTAACTAATGCAATATTATTGACTTTTTACCTTCAAAACAACGTTTATAAAGGCAATAAGTGGATAGGTGTAATAAATCGTTCAGATCCGTCTGTACCCACTTATGTAAATCCATTATTAATTTAATTAGTTCAATTTTAGTGTAAATTATGCCTAGTGGAAATATTTTTAACTGTTTTATAAATTACCTAAAACAAATGCTACAGGCAAGTGTGATACGTCAAAAAATTCGGCTCTACGAACTTAGAAGACATTGAAACACTTAGAAAATAATTGAATTCGAAGAATTTAACTGCCAAATTAAATGCTCATTTGAAAAGCTTAAGAAACCATTTTTAATAGAATTAAATCACCATTGCCATCCTCGAAAATCGCTTGAGAAACTTTACTTCTTTTAAATAATAAATGAAGGTACAACCAATATACCCGTCTTTTAACTAAATCCTAATCATGAAATGTTCCTCATTAGAATTCAGTGCAATCTATAACAGATTTATCTTCATTAGATTATTTGCAAACCCGTCGGACAAAACGGATCAGGACCTAATGAATGATAGATAACGGAATTCAATGGTTATCCGGCTGTCAAAATAAAGTTTTTATGGGAGAGGGCAAATATAGGAACTGTTGCCCCTTCGTTATAGGTAGAAGAACTATGGTATTACATCTCTTGACATAGAAACTATGGTATTGCATCTATTGGCAGAGAAATCATGGTATTATAGCTATTGATAGAAAAACTATATGGCTAAGCTGAAAAGTGAGCACAGTATGGGCACCATGCACATATGTATACCTAACATTCAGTAGCAGAAAAACTATGGGGTTAAAACCCTAAGCAGAAAATGAGTCAAAATGATCATGTATGGGGTATCTTCGTGTCTAACAAAGTCCATGTCCAATACAACCTAATAAACCTATCTTTTAACGAAATCCAATCATGAAATGTTCCTCATTGGAATTCAGCTCGATCTATAACAGATCATTAGATCATCTTCATTAGAAAATTTACAATCTCCTCTGACAAAACGGATCAAGACCTAATGAATGATAGATAACTGACTTCAATGGCCATCCTATTGTCAAAATAACGCTTTTATGGGAGATGTCAAATGTAGATCTGTTGCCACTTCGTTATGGGCAGAAGAAATAAGGTATTACCATCATATAAGCGGGAAAATGTGGCAAAACCACTATGTGGGATATCTCTATGTCTAACAAAAACTATGTTCGATCCAACCAATATAGATAGCTTCTAAATGAAATCATGAAATGTTCCTCATTGAAATTCAGCGCGATCTATCACAGATTTATCTTCATTAGATAATTTACAAACCCCTAGGACAAAACGGATCAAACGGACCTAATGAATGATAGATAACAGACTTCAATGGTGATCCGCTTGTCAAAACAACTCTTTTATGGAAGAGGTCAATCGTAGGATCTGTTGAACCTTCGTTATGGGCAGTAATGTGAGCGTATTTGGATTGTGTGTTGTTCGTGGTACGGGTCGGGAATTCGTGATTAGGTGGATGGAGCACGGGGAATCGAACAAGCTTTATTTGGAATGACGGTTTGAAATATCTTTTAAAGGTTATTTGAAGAAAAATCGGTTTATCAGTTAATATTTTTTTGTTTGTTGTTAATGTTTTCTATTCAAATTCATCAGCCATATGGAGACATGGGGAGGGCTTAGGTTTTAACTTGAATAGACGAACTAGAAGACATGCTCGGAAATTAAAAAAATATCCTGCTTCAAAAAAAGGTAAGGAAACATTATTTTTACAATATATAGAGTCGTCAACGAGTGGAAGGCTTTACCTGATTGTGTTGTTTATACGAAGAGAGTAGAAGAATTCAAGAAGAATATCGATAGTTATTGGATCTGGTAAAGAATTAGAAATGATTTGGACTAACCTTGCTGGGCCTCTGGCCTGTTGATGGTCGACAATTTTTGTATTTTGTATTTGTTATTATTTGTCAGGCCAGTTACATAACCGTTAAAACTATTTCCACATGGGCAAATTTAGGCGAAAATTGAACTAGTTTTTATTATTGGAAGTAGTTTGTTATTAAGTATCAAGAATTAAGATTATAGATTGAACCGTCGAGTATCTGAGATACAAATGAAACCAAATGACGTATTTGATTTTTATACGTCCAAAAAAAATGCTGAAACAGATAAGAAATGAAATAAAATCATTAAAAAACTTCAAATTTGCATTATTTAAAGGACCTGATAAGTAAGTTTTTACTTTTAAATGTCCTCATTAGTGTAAATACTTTGTTAATTTTGAAAAATTAGTAATAGAAACTAGAAAATATAGTTAAATGTTAACATAAACTTAGATGTACATGCAGATATATTGAAAATTAGGCAATATAATTTTGACATTTATTTCTCCTTTAGTTAAACTTGTACATGTTTTCGGATCCCTGAAATCTTGTTCTGATCTAATATCCAATCATAACTCATTCGTTGAAGCATGTATTAGAAAAAAGAAAAAATTGGTTAAAATACAAAAACTTTTTTTGTTTTGTTGATGAACTTATGAAAATTAACTAATTTCATGGATTGTATACCATTTTGCACATTTGTCCATATTATTTATTTCATTTCCCATTTTCTGCAGAGGCCATGATGTTTGTGGTTACGGGACATTTTATATAACTCTTCTAAATAAACAATCATAATACTTTAACTTCATATTTAAAAAAAATAGTAATAAATTGTATATTTATGTTTCTTTTGTATCAATTACTTTCAAAACACGAACCAACTGCTCTGTGTTTATTTGCCTTATTTTAGATAACACTCCAACCAGTTAAAATAGTTTTGAAACTCCAAACAGTTTTAAAACTTTTATCTCTTTGGTTAAAAGAAAAAAAACTGAACGTGATAGTGTAACACTACCAACTACTCTTTTAATTTTTATTACAATATCACTGGATTCGCAAAATAAATCATAGAAAATAAAACAAAAGTAACACGATTGTTCGTTTTTATATCATGTACGTTTATTATTTTATTTTATTTTACAAAAAATAATGTACACAGATTAGCATTCTTTCGTCCCATGATATTTCTTTCTTCTCCTAAAAGTATGTTTCAAAATAGAACTCTTGGGCAAATAGGCCTTTGTTCAACATTTCAAAACTTCTGGTATTTTATTCTAATGCTTTTTCCGCCTATAAAAACAGTCTTTTGTTAAGCGGTTTCTATTATGAATATTTAAACTTTCTCAAGTTACAAGCTTGGATATCTAATAATATCTAAGAGCAACTATTGTTCAAAGCTAAACGGTAAGTCTTGTACAAAATTGCAAAGCAACGCAACGTTAAATATTGTTGAATAAATAAATGCTCTCATCTAAGCAAACATTTAAGCTATGTAAATGCCTGCAGTTTAATATTTCGTTAGTCGTACGAAAATACAATGGAATAGTTACATCTAAAAATGCCAAAATTTTCTATGGCTTTTTAGTTTGTTTTTGTCATTTATTTTGTTTTGTTTTACCCGTTCAAATGTTTCACGTCTTAAGTAAACAAAATATAATGTCTCTACAGTTCATAAAAGAGCGTTTTTTTAGGCCTTTTGTATTTCAGTTATGAATGTTTACCTTAGTGAGAAAAGGGGCCAGTGTCGATTTTAATAATGATCAGAGTGATAGCCGTTGGTGGAAAAAAAGTATTATCAAATAACAATACGGCAATTGAATAATCTTTTCTTTGCTTTAAGTCAATGGGCACGTTTCAGGTCTTGACTGGCAGCAGAAATGCTAAATGAAAATAACTTTTTCTTGAACTCGATTGGTAAAACAATATCACATGGGAACAGAGCACCAATCGAAGCACCCACTGAAGAAAAAGCTGGAAAGAAATCTGGAAGGAACTTCGTAAACTGAAACAAGTTCCAATTGTAATGTTCAACATATCTATGCAGGTTATAGAATAAGAATAAAATACATGTGTGTATTTAATACAAAACTAAAATACAAAACTTGAGTTTATAAAAATAATAAACAAAAAATACATTGTTAGGAAACTGGACAAAATCATAAGGACATTTAAAATTTTCAAGTCAGAACAACTAATAATTAATAAGTTCACCCTTATTTTCAATTACTTTAACTAATCTTGACGTCATAGAGATCGTTAGTTTACTTAAGGTTGCTCACATGGATATTGTTCCATGTCTTTTCAATCGATGACATCAGTTCTCGTTTGTTATGGTACTGAGTGCCATTTTTGTAAACTTCATGCCACAAAATACCCCACAAATTCTCGATTTGGTTTAGATCGAGACTTTTAGCTGGCCAAATCAGTCAACAGTTTTACAGAATTAGCGTAAAAACATGATTTTGCAGCTGCGGACACATGTATTGATGCATTGTCCTGCTGGAATAAATAGTCACTACTGGTTATCAACGGCTGGCAAAATATTGTCACCCAGCATATCAACATAACTATTTGAGTTCATTTTCCCTTGAAGAAATACTATTTCTGTAGTTCCAGAGGCTGCGTTACCTGCCCAGACCATTACTGAGCCATGAACGCTTTGAAAATATTTCTTTTTCTTTGCGAAGATCATACCAAAAATACTTAAACCCATCAGGTCCGTCTAGGTTAAACTTCTTTTCATCAGAAAAAACAACATCATTATATTTGTAACCCATAGAAATGGACTTTTTAGCAAACTCCATCCTCAGTCTCTTTTGGGTTTTTGTAAGAGGGGGTCGTGACTTCAATTTTCCGTATCGAACCTGTTTGGCATTTTGTAAAACACAGCAAATGGTTCGAGCACTGTAGTTCAAATCCAGTTCACGCTTTATTTCCGTCGATGTATGCTTTTTGGAGCAAGCTCTACTTATAACTCGTCTTTTATCTCTCGAAGACACAGAAGATGGCCTACCTAGAAGTATTCGTTTTTCATAATTTCCAGGCTTTTTCAAAAAATTCTATAATGCAGTCTTTGATCTAATCAGTTTCAATGCTATTTCACGTCCAATAAGCCCAGAATTTTTATAAGTGATTAATTTTCCTTTTTCAAACAACGAAAGCTTCGTACCTAGTTGCATGGTTGAAGATAAGTGTAATGAAGTTTTCAAACAATCGCAAAATCTTTATAACACCATGGAATAACGTGTACAAGGCAGAAGCTTTACTAGTTTTATGTAAATTTATGCTTTAGACTTACAGAAATGCAATTGTCCTTATAATTTTGTCCGATTTCGCTGTATGTTAAAATTTATAACGCATTTTAAAATTATGAATTTTATGTATATTTTCAAAAAAAATTATTTAAAATGCTTAGTTTACTATTGCCAACAGACATAAAATTTGCATAATTCAACCGTGATTTGTCGAAAAGATCTAACGATTTTTCCATTGTCCTTATAATTTTGACCACCACTGTATGAGCAGACATTACAGTGTATGTTACGTTAATAACCTTAAAAAAACATTTTTAATTGTGTTTGGGTTCTACATGTTTACGCCAAACTGAGACATACGCCCTTAACGGTTGCGTTAAAAACCTACTCGGGAGGGCCGTTGTGAGCCTAGTGGTCAGCGTCTCGGTCTCGGGATCGGAAGGTCCTGCGATCGAGTCCCGGTACCACTGAAGACCTACCGAGTATATGCGGAGTACGTGCTCGTTAAATCTGTTGGGTCCGAAAGTCCTCTAAGTTCCCATACCAAATCAATACCTCTGGGGGTGACAAGCCAATTCTGGGGATCCTCTAGTTGGCCTCTGTCTCTAAAAATTAGATGGATCCACTTATGTGTGTGTGTTGTCTGTTGTGTCTGTCTTACTTGACGAAGGTTTAAAAGCGGGTCGCTGACCAAGCACACAAACCTGAATATATATGTCTACCAACCAACCAACCAACCTACTCGGGTGTCGGCTAGTCACTTGACTGTGGTTCTAAATTACGACGCCCGACGTCAATAGCCCATGTGTAGCTCTAGTGAGACGATTATTCAAACTAAGCTAACCTAACCAAACCCAGACATAAGGCACCAAACAACGAAGAATTTATACAAATGTATCACCTCACATTGAACTTACCCAAACCTTTCTTTTAAGCACCACATATAATATTGAACCCAAATCGTCGATATCAGCATTTGACGAGCTTAGTGAAAGAACGTGCTAAGTGACATGAGATTTTTGAGAAAAATGAGTTTTTTGTGTCAATACACATGGTATTCCTTTCTTTAAAGATAAAAAAACTTTAAGTTAAGTATATTTTTGACCTTTTGTAAGTGCCGTTTTTAACGTATCTAAGTGCAAACGAAAAACCTTAAAGCTTATTTTCTCGTTTTCACCTTTTTGTCACTTAGCACGTTCTCCCACTACGCTCTTCATTTCAATCAAACCTGTTGACTCGCGGAATCCATCCTTGTCCGGTAATCCGGTCGAATGGCAATACGTCTGAGGGAAGTCCAGGAAACCGGACATATCAACCGTCCTCTCATTTTCAAAACGCATCACGGGCATTCACGGCGAAACGGAGACTTCCGCCCGGAACATGTTAATCAGCTAGAGTTAAGGGTCTTGTATGGTAACAGATCTCTATACAATTCCAAAGATGAAACTTTTGATCCTGTTTTAAAATAAAGTATACGTCGTATACTCCAATCCACGAAAACAAACCAAAAAATACAGAGGAAAGTTATTTAGCTATTAAAATAATAAATAAGTATAATTTTAAAGATTTTAATTAGTTATAAATAAAACAATTTTTTTGTTTAGATACTTACATGCCGTAAGTGCTGCCATCTGTAGTTTGTGAATAATTACTAAAATTTTGTTTTAATTATAACTAATTAATATCTTTAAAATTATACTTATTAATTGTTTTATATGGCAAAATAACTTTCTTCTGCTTTTTTTGGTAAGTTTTCGTGTCTACATGTCGCATACTTTATTTAAAAACAGGGGCCAAAGTTTCCCCATTGAACTGTATGGAGATCTGTTACCATACAAGATCCTTAAGAGGATGTCAGTCCCATAGAGCTAATGTATTAGTTTGAAATCATAACTTCCGCAGAAGTATTTCTTGCATGTAGCCTTTTTCCCCAGTATGGGAATCAACATAACATCAAATGAAACAAATTTTGAAACGAAATGTTATCTAGCTATTAATTATATATTTTGAAGTTTTAAATGCCAAAATTACAGCAGATGGCGACACTATTTAAAATTTATCAATTAATAATTAAATAACCGGATGTTATTTTCTTTTCAATTTTGTTTTAATGGATGTTATGATGATCCCATCCCTGGTGAGAATGGATAACATGGCAAAGCAATACTTTTGCCAAAGTTGTGATTTCAAAACTAATGCATTAGCTCTATGGGACTGACAGTCCCTCTAAGAAGAAGATGGAGATGCTTGTCGAGAAACTAAGTGAAACCGTTATAAATTCGCCAAGCAACCATAGTAAGCCCAATAAAACCACTCACTCAATGCTAGTTCATGCTGAAACGTGTTTTTTCCTTTAAAAGCGTTAATTTAAACTAAAAAAAGACGATTTGCGCAGTTGTAGGCTGTATCACGAGATATGAATCTATACAAGATGGTAGTATATTCATTCACAGGTAAGAATCAGGCGTTACAATTATAGTTTTTTTTATTACAGATTCGAAAATCACCAAATCGATGTAGTACGCCTATATAAACTCCACTGTAGAACAGTACCAAATACTTCACCCAGAACGTTTGTTTGGGCTCACTACAAAAAGCGATCGATGGCTTCACTTGGCAAACCGGTTTTTGTATTGATTTTTGCCCAGTAGCATCTCCATCTTCTTCTAAACTAAATAAACCAGATAAACGCAGGATCAATTCCTCACATTTGAAAACCCGACTGCAATTGTTGAGATGCCTTAAAAACATTAACTTTAAACTGCTGTAGACAGAAACTAGAGTCAATCGGTATTGACTTGTGATAACGCATACAATGTCACGGCAACCAGTAGTTTCAGCGAGTTGTCGAAATCTTCCTTTCAGCTCCCGAAGCAATGGGGAACTTGCATGTATTTTTTTTAATCTTTTAAAATAATCTGCATGCAATTCTAAGAACATCGACATAAATTTTACCTCAATCTGACCTTTAGTTTATTTTTAATTAACTTTCAAAGTTTGCACTTAGCCCCGCCCCTTGAAAATGCTGCCTCTGGCCTTCCCTCCCCGTGTGACGTCAGGCGACCTAACTGGGAAAACCAGAGGTAGGCGGCCGCTGTATGTTTTGCGTATGTCACTCTTCCTAATGCTTTTCCATTAAAGTTAAGTAAATTCTGGAAAATATTAGTGCATACGAATGTTGCATAGTACCTTGTTGTAATAGTAACACACAAAATCCGTTAGAAAAGCTGTTTTTTAATGTTCCTTGAGTTGTAAAAAAATGCGTGTGTTGATAGTTAGAATCAAGAACGTTTGAATTTGAAGCAAAAAATCTATTTTTATTCTTAATAGTAACAGGCTTATGTTATAAAATAAATTTCTATGCAATTATATTATGTAATTGTATGTATTTGTACTTATAATTAAACTATGTAATTCAAATGTAGATTAAAATTAAATTTAATTGATTGAAATACCTGATTTAAGATTAGGAAATATTTTTCATTATTACAGGGATTCGACAAAATAATGTAATCACATATTTCAAATTAAATCATAAAAATTAAATTAAAATAAATTAAATCATTAAATTAAATCACATATTTCATAAGTTACTAATTATAAGTAAAATGCTTTTAACGACTTGTAACCACGGCCTACTCAACTACTAAGGCCGAAGAAGCTTTCCCAAACAAGCTCGGGGACGGAAATTTTGACGTCATAGTTCCGAATTACGTTGTTCCGAACATGAAGACAACCTGTATCGAAACCTGTTCGGAACCACTCGTTCCCGGCTGACCACAATTTTAGGGTTCCGAATGCGTCCGAACTGGTTTCTCGATCTTCGGCACTGGGAACATTGACGTCAAAATTTCCGTCTACGCTCATGTTTGGCAGAGCTTCTCTGGCCTTGTTATCGAAGTTGGCCGTGCTTGTAACACGTGTTACGACAAACATGTTCGAGCAAATATATTGTCTCTTATATATTTATGTGGTACGTAGCAATCAAGTTTCATACATTATTCTCGTAACAAGTTCATCTAATCCCTGTAATTATGAAAAATATTTCACATTCTTAAATACAGTTATTTACATCAATTAACTTTAGTTTTAATTTGTATTTGAATTTCATAGAAACAATTTAGTTTATAACATAAGCATGTTATATGTTACAATTAAGAATAAAAATATCTGCTACCTTTTCGAACATTGTTGAACCTAACTATCAACACGTATTTTTTACATCTCTAAAAAACTACAACAAGTAGGTTTGTAACAGTAACTATCACCTAGAACAGCTTTCACATACGAGTTATAATTTTTATTAACTTCCTATTGCACATTTAATCAAATTAAAGATTACCAGATAATTTATCCAACTCCCACTCTTTCTAAAAAAATTTAATACAGTATACATAAAAATTTCTAGCCTCCGTGGACCTTTAACAGTGCCAGATACATATGGAATTCCCTGGAATACCGGAGCATCGAAAGAGCACTGACACCGGCGCCTCCGTCCCCCACCACCGATAAATACCGGAGCATCGAAGGAGCACCCCAGGAGAGATTTCACCTCGACACTGAAACCGGAGCACACAACCCTGGCTAGCACTGACCCCGGCGCCTCCGTCCCCCACCACCGATAAATACCGGAGCATCGAAGGAGCACCCCAGGAGAGATTTCACCTCGACACTAGAGAAGCACACAACCCTGGCTAGCACTACCCCGGCGCCTCCGTCCCCCACCACCGATAAATACCGGAGCATCGAAGGAGCACCCCAGGAGAGATTTCACCTCGACACTGAGAACCGGAGAAGCACACAACCCTGGCTAGCACTAACCCGGCGCCTCCGTCCCCCACCACCGATAAATACCGGAGCATCGAAGGAGCACCCCAGGAGAGATTTCACCTCGACACTGAGAACCGGAGAAGCACACAACCCTGGCTAGCACTGACCCCGGCGCCTCCGTCCCCCACCACCGATAAATACCGGAGCATCGAAGGAGCACCCCAGGAGAGATTTCACCTCGACACTGAGAACCGGAGAAGCACACAACCCTGGCTAGCACTTTTTATAAAGACTCATCCCACCTTAATCTTTGTGTTCAATTTTACATTGCGTTGTTTCGAAATGGAAAACTCATTATTAACGTCCTCATATTTATAGTTTTTTACTAAATTTGCTTCAAAATAATTTAATTATGTGGTACACAGTTTTAGAAAGTAGTCTTGTGTCGAAATACTGAAACATACTTTTAAGTAGTGTTTATTATTAAATTCGTACGAAAAAATATTGCTAACGACTGAAGCACCTCACAACTTTTGAATAAATTTTAAAACTTGCCCCTTCTTGAGGCTGCACCCTACTTAGCCTATTTGTAAGTACGGCACTGAATTAGCTCATACATAGGAAAATATCTATAGTTTTATATATTCTAGTAAAATTTTACATTGTGTTATTCATACGATACATATTTAGCAAATGAATTAAAAATCTGTACATTACATTTTTTATTAAGTAAATTATTTATTTTAAAACACTTTTGTTAAATAAATTGTGTTTTTATTCAAAATTATTTGAATACCTCTAATTACTTGTCTTCAACTTTCATTTACAAACGTAATATCCAATGATTTTCAGTTTCTTGAGAGAAAAATTGCTATTTTGTCAATCCAATATTTGCTCGGTCACTAAATGCCGCTTACAGAAATTAGACGAAAATTATGATTAAGACGAAGAAAATCACTTAGAAAATTACTCCTGAAATAAAAGTATAGATCCAGAAAACTTTGACTTTATAATACCTTTTAGCACTAAGAGCCCTATCTTAAAAGGATTTTACAGAAAAAAGGCTCCATTTTTTGCGATTTTTTCAAAGGATTTTTTCGTATTTTGTTGAATTCTGTTTTAACTCCTTTTAAACACGTTTGGATTAAGTTCTTTTGTCGATGGTAGTTGTAGCGTGAAATAAGAAACTCGGGGATCTTCGTTCAGATGAATGCTTAATCTTCTATCCTGTCACGAAAATGATCACCTAAAAAAGATTTTTTTAAAAAACATACTGTCAACATCTTTGGTAAAAAAAGAGGATATATATTATCCTAGTACGCTAAGATAAATTGCAGAGATTTTCTCGATAAGACACTACACATCACATTATTACATTGATCATTTTCAAAATAAAAGTATTTTTTCTTTCTAAAATTACAAATAATTGTGAAATATCTCAAATTACATATTGTTTGTATGATATAAATATATTGTCAATGCAAATTATACTGTGTTTTTCTGGGGCAATAGCTAACAACTATTTTTCTGTAAAAATAATAGACTTTTTTTTACAGTGTAACTGACATGAATGAATGTCAATCAGCATTGAAACTTTAATTTTATTTGCCAGTATCTTTACCGGACTTACTTATCACATTATGCTTATCACATTATAATATGCTTTTTACATTATTTTATGAATATTGTCATCGGAGGTCACTTAAGAATTAATAGTAACTTTTGTGCAAGTTCAATAACTTCGTGCAAAACACACTTATTATGTTTTTAATCAATAAAAATTCTGGCTTAAAAATTAATGAAGAAAAAAATAAATAGTACGGTTTTGCATTTGAACTAATGTCCAAACTCCAAGGACCAAACTTGACCCATCTCCGGCAAAAAATTTCTCTCATAGAGCTATAGTTGCTTTACTTTTTAAAAAAACATATGAATTATATAAATTTTTGCATATTCTACTTGTATCATACAGCATTATTTGAAGACAATTTTAATAACGACAACATTTAAACAACAACTCATTTCTGTGACCCTACAATATAAAAATTCCCTTCTCTTTTGTTTTTAATATATATTATCCACAAAATTATAAGTGAATAAATTTCTTAAAAATTAGTTTCGTATTATATTGATTTGGGTTTTAATTAAAGATGCACTAGTGTTACATTTGGGCTATGGGTGATGTATTTCGCAATTTTGATAGCGGCAGAAAACTGACACATAGACGAGTTTCCAACATAATAATGTAGCGACGTAGTAAGCAGACGTACAAAGGCGGTTGACTGTGGTTCTAAAATACGACGCTCGTCGCCAACAGCCCTCGTGTAGCTCTAGTGCGACGATAATTCAAACTAAACTAAATTAAACAAAGACGGTAAGGCGGCATGCTTCCTATCTGCAAATGTTTAGTGGTTAATGAATAACAACGACTAAAATTTGAAACGCAACACAACTTTAATAACCATCCTAACATCAACTTAAAAATAAACATAAAATGAAAGGTAGCTAAAAGTAAATAATATCAAAGTAGATTAGAGAGAGTTTACAAACAGTCATGATAATTAAAAACAGAAAGTGTCATTTACAGGTACAGTGTGCAGTACAGTAATTTGCATAACAGATTCGTATAATAATTTGGATACACAAAAACCATATCCGCCACAGTATACATTAAACCAACATGAAAAAAATTAACTTCTAATCGCTAATCAAAGAAGCCTCCGCAAAACTTCTTTCAATAACGAAATCCTTATTTGTCTTATATTTGAAATATTTTCATTAAATAAAGAAGAGCAAATATTTTACTATGACAAGTTTTCTGGTCCATTGCCTTTTACAATTTAATAAGAAAGTTTACATTGAAAAAAAAACTTACCCAAAGTAGTTAAGGTGTAAAATCTCTCCATTCAGGGTTTCTCAAACTTGCTGTTAAGTATTTTCGTGAAAAATCACTTTGTGGCCAGACCATTTTTCAGAGACATTTAGTCCTAGATATCTGCAGCGGCAATGATCAAAATTAGAAGAGTGTGCCCAATTCCATTGTTATCAATAATTGTAATAAAATGGAAACTAATTTAAAACAATGTATTTTTTCTTGTTATAAACAGTTAAAAGGGAACAATATCGTCTTACATTTAAATTAAAACCAAAAACATTGTTCGGAACTGTATCTATAAGCATAAATATGTTAAATTTAGTGTATTGTTTAAGTAATTAATTTTAATATTTAATTCTTACAACTGATTGAATTAATGTACTTCAAAATCGCTGAAACATTCGTGAAATTTAACAAAAAGTAAACTTGGAAAAATTATCAGTAAAAAGTGGCTTCGAAAACAAAGAAAATGTCTAGAATTTAAATAATTTGACGGCGAGATTTTATCAGTGAAAAGTTTCATCAGAAACCAAAAAAATTTCGAGAAATTTGACAAACAGTTTCTTGAAAGAAAAGTTACAATTTCGTCAATCCATCCTATTTCTCTGTCACTAAATGCCGATTACAGAAATTCGACGAAAGATTAAGACGAAGAAAATCACTTAGAAAATTACTCCTGAAATAAAAGTATAGATCCAGAAAACTTTTATTTCATAATACGTGCCTTCACTTTTTAGCGCTAAGAGCCCTATCTTAAAAGGATTTTACTTCGAAGAAAGAGGCTCCATTTTTGGCGATTTTTTTCAAAGATTTTTTTCGTATTTTGTTGAATTCTATTTTAACTCCTTTTAAACACGTTTGGATTAAGTTCTTTTGTCGATGGTAGTTGTAGCGTAAAAAAGAAACCCGGGAATCTTCGTGCAGCTGAATGCTTAATCTTCTATCCTGTCACGAAAATGATCACCTGAAAAGGATAAAAAAAAAACATACTGTTAACATCTTTGGTAAAAAAAAGAGGATTTATATTATCCTAGAACACTAAGATAAATTGCCGAGATTTGATCGTTGATACACTATACATATTATTATGTGGATCATTTTCAAAATAAGTTTTTAAAAAATTTCAAAAATATATTTCAATTTCTCAGTTGATATAATTTTTGTATTTAGGTTTTAAAAATGAACTTATTTTAAACATGAAGGGGTAGGTGAAATATTTTTTTTAATTGTATTAATTTACAAGACAACATCTTGATAATCATAACCAATATACAGACAAAGTATATTCTGTACAAATAAAATAATTAATTATTTATTTTTAACTTTAATTAGAAACAATATTTTTTTAATTGAAACTTGACACTCTTCTTATAGCTTCGATAGAATACCTTGGCCGATAATACTCATTTTATAAACACGTACATTTAAAATATTTCAGCAATTTTCGACATTTTCAGTTTCTAAACATTGTAGTGTAGCCTTTGGAAGTACTTTGAATGTGAAGACCCACATCCGTATATAAATTTAATTTAAAATCCTGTAAGATAAATTGCAGAGATTTGCTTGTTAAGACACCACACATCACAATATTGCATGAATCATTTACAAAATAAGTGTATTTTTTCTTAAAAATAATCAAAATTACTTAAAAATCATCAAAAATATCTTAAGAATATATTTCAAATTCACAATCAATTTAATCTTTGCATTTATGTTTAAAATGAACTTATTTTTTACATACTTCGATATTTAAGCTTAGTTAAAATATTAAAATTTTAAATTTTTTGTCTAATATAAAGAGATCATCTTGCTAAAATATAGGTTATTTTAATGTCACAGCAGCTGACAGTATTTTTCTGCAAAAACAACAGACTTTTTTACATGCCGACATGAATGAATGATAATTTTATTGACACAGTCTCTTTAATTGTTTTGATTGTTCCATTTTTTTATGAATATCATCATTTGGGGAAACTTAACATATAAGAGTTGCTTTGGTTATTTTTGTTTTGTGTTGATTTCGGCACGGACTGACGTCAGTAATACAAACACAATAATTAGAAAATTAATAGTGTAATCCTCTGTACCTAGTAGCAACTAAACTCAACTCTATGTTCATTGGATATATAATTAAACCTTTTGTATTCGTGTTCACTTAGTATTCTTTCTCAATTAAAGATGTTATGTTAAGTGCGTCTCCTTCTTTGAATAGCAAGACATTATGTTCCATAATAACTCCGTGCGAAATACTAATTTATTAATTAATAAAAGTACTGGCTTTACTACGTGAAAGATTAATCAATTAACACAATTATTCGCTTGAACTAATATCTAAAGGAACAAAACTTCACATCTTCGGCAAAACCTTTCTCTTAGAGAGCTAGTTGCCTTACTTTTTAAAATATGTATTACAATAATTTTTACATATTGCACTTACATCATACAACATCATTTGAAGACAATCTTAAACAACAACAACACTTTTTTAAAAAATATACTTTGACCTTGTAACTCGGGCAAAACTCATTGCTATGACTACAATATAAAAATTTCCTTCTCTTTTGTTTTTTAATATATGTCATCCAAAAAGTTAGCTTAAAAGGCAGTCGCTTTAGTAGATTGACAAAATTATAAAGTGGACGATTTTCTAAAAAAAGTTTTCTGATGGGTAAATTTTGTGCCAAAGGTGTATTAAAATCAGAGATAAATCAAGGACAATCAGGTCATCAACAAATCGGAAGGCAGTGAAGTTAAAAGAGGTAGTTTTTCATCAACCAAGTTGTAAAAATAAAATTTGCAAGGATATTAAAAGACTATTGTTAATATAATATTTTATATATATATATATATTATTATATATATATATATATATATATATATATATATATATATATATATAATATATTATAAATATATATATATATATAATATATATATATATATATATATATATATATTATTATATATATATATATATATATATATATATATATATATATATATATATATATATATATAGTATATATATATTAGTATATATTATATATGATAATATATATATATCTATATAATATAATATATATATATATATATATATACTATAATATATATAATATATATCATATATATATATATATATATTATGATATGTATTCGTTATAGTATGTTATGAAATATGTATGTATGTATGTAGTCGTATGTATAGTATGATATGATGGTATGTATGTATAGTATGTATGTATGTATGTATGTATTATGTATAGTATGTATATATTATAGTATAATATATATATATATATATATATATATATATATATATATATATATATAATATATTATATATATAATATATATTTATAGATAATATATATATATATATATATATATTATATATATATAAATTATTTTTAAGCACATTTACTCATCTATTGAATAATTTTAGTAACAAAACAGAATTTTTACAAGATAAATTAGCTGACTTACAGGCCTTAAATCGCAAAATTTTTGCTAAAAATTGCTTTCAATTTGTTTTAAGTAAAATTATTCATTTAAAATTTAAAGGAGCCTTTAAAGTTCAATTACCAACATTATAGTACATTTTCAAAAGAAAATTTCTAGGGAAATTTTTCAAAGGTTTAATCGATAATGAAAAGTTTTCAAAAATGAAAGGCAGTGAAGTTTAGATGTAGTTTTCCAACCAGTTTTTTTATTGCAAAAGGATTTAGGAAACTCCTTGGGAAAATATTTATAAGATTATATAATCATTAATATAAAATATAAATTTAAATTATTAAATATATTTTTAAAATATATAATTTAAAAAATGTATTTTATTATTTAAAATAAATAAAATTAAGTATATATTATTTTAAAATATTTTATTAATATTATTTTATATTTATTACTTATATTAAAATCATTTAATAAATATAATAAAACACTTTTAAAAATATATATATATAAATTAATAAATATTAATAATATAAATTTCTTATTTTTGTTTTTTATATGTATCAAAAAGTTAGGTAAGGGAGTTGTTTAGTAGATGAAAATTAATGATATTTCTAAAATATTTTAATATGTGTTTTTTTTTTTTTTTTTTTTTTTTTTTTAAAAAAAAAAAAAAAAAAAAAATTATTTTCTAAGCCACATTTCTCCTGCTGTATTAAATATTTTTACAAACGGTTTTTACAAGATAAATGTAGCTGACTTACAGACCTTTGTAATCCCAAATTTTGAAATTGGTTCGAATATTTTAAGTAAAATTATTCATTGAAAATTTAAAAAAATATATTCGACCTAATTTCAAAAAGTTGGATTATAAATACCTGAAAGTTATCTACATTTATCATATAAAAAAAACGGTTGTGAAAAATATTCAGTTCAGCCGGACAAATGTGGCTTAACAAATATTTTTTCCATTGATTAACACAGAAGCCATTTGGTTTGGAGACCCGCAGTCATTCGGGCTCATTCGTCTTTTTTGCATTTATCGTTTGATTTGTACTAAAACTTCAGATTAATTCCAATTAAACTCTCAATTAAATATTGATTGAAATAAGAACCAGTAGTCAAATTTATGTAAAATTTGACAGGTACATCTACGAAGCAATTGAGAAATTTTGGCATATAAATATTAAGCAATAGAATGGAGACTTAGTAGATCGACCGAGTAACACCTATTATCCACACTGTAAAAATCTGTTAATTTTACAGAAAAAACTATTTTATACACAGAAAACATTGTTATTTTCTATTAACAGCTTATTTTCTGTAAAAATTAACTGCTTTAAGTAAAAAAACAACAATTTTCTTTCTGTTTTTTACATCGTAGAGTATTAGACTATAAAACCGACCAAGCATTTTGACTGTTTCTTGAAACTCCGTGTGCCGAAGCAGGAGTGCGTTGGAATGATGATCCAAGGGGCTATGGTTTGAATCCAGGTTCAGTTGGTTACTCAATACGCGGTAGTAATGTGGTCGGTTTTCCTCCCTGACAATAACGTGATCTGGGGGATGTAAGATTTTGTTTTTCTTTATAATTTTGCTGTTAAAAAAAGCTCTTGCGTTAAAATTAGCGATTGTTTCCATAAAATAAACATATTATCTCTATAAATTTTATGGTACAGAACTCCTAATTATACGAAGCGTTGCTGATTACCCGAATATTATCTGAAAATTCACCGGCCCCCTATTACTATCGTCTTGTTGGCGTCATACCTTTTTGGACTGACCAAAAAATTACTAGTTCTTATTTATTCTACTATTTCTGATTATTCAAATGTGGTTGTGTCCAATTACTTCGATAATTGAGTTGAACTGTATTTCTGTAAACCATCTGCAGTTTTTCTGTAAAATACGACTTACTTACAGTGCATAGGGGCCTGGTCTCAGACAACGCCATTCATTTGTTACACAGTCACCAGAAAAATATCCACTCAAGGAGCCCGGTAGGCCTAGTGGTTTTAGATCGCAGACCATTACGCTAACAGTCTGCGCACTGTACCGGGTGCGGGTTCGATTCCCGCCTTTGCCCTGGATGTACTTTCTCTCTTTGTGTCAGTAAAAATTCTGACTGTGGCTATTACTTGACGAAGGTTTAAAAGCGGTTCTCTGATCAAGCACACAAACCGGAATATATATATACCAACCTACCTAGCACTTAAATGAAGAGCTTAGTAGAAGAACGTGCTAAGTGACAATTTTGAAAAATTGAAGATTTTTGAGTCAATGAATAAATTACTATTAACTGTAACTTGTATTCCCTTTTTCATAAGCTTTAATTTTAGTATATTTTTTACGGCTCGCAAGTGACGTTTTCAACAGATCAACAGATCAGTCTACATTAATGCTTTAAAACGCAGTTTCTAGGTTTCACCGTTTTGTCACTTAGCACGTTATACCACTAAGCTCTTCAAATGATAGGAAACTAAAACTTTCAATACTTAAAATACTGTGTAATAATCTAAAAGTAATAGGTATCAGTTACAATTCTTCCAATCCAATCCGACGAAATTTATTTTAAACTTTCATCTCTGTCTTTTCCCAAACTTTGTTTAAGTTCTCGAAAAACGAAAATAATTCTCTTTTTGAGGGATATATTGAATTTTAAAAGGCACAACGAAACGATCGCAACCAAATGTCAATGAAAACTTTTTTTTTACAGAAAGAATAACTTTTTTTTCATAAAAATAAAAGATACATATGAATGTAAAAATGAAGTAAATGGAAGAAATAAAAGACTCGAAAAGCGTAATGAAGAGTCTCTGAAACACAAAAAGCAATTTCTTCAAAAAGAACTTTCCTTGTCGATTTGGCGCGATATTGAAGGAAAAATGGATAAGTGATCGAAACCCACGTCTTCTTTTTAAAAGGCAATGTGTGACTTTTGATCATTTATAGAGTTAAAGAAGGCAACAGTAATGTTTATGTTAACTGCATATATTTTTTAACCTATTATTTTTAATTATTTATTGGTTGGAAATTTCTTATTTTTATACAACGATTAAAGAGGACACTTTAAAAATGAATATTGCCAATTATAATAATTTATTATCTATTTATTACCATTATTATCTATTTATTACCATTATTATCTATTTATTACCATTATTATCTATTTATTAACATTATTATCTATTTATTACCATTATTATCTATTTATTACCATTTATATCCATTTATTACCATTATTATCTATTTCCTACTTCATTCAATTAAATCAAGTTTAGTTTACATTGTAAAAATTTCTTAACGTTATTCTTGTATATCGGAACCGTTTCAGGCATTCTAAATTTATATCACTGCTTTACATTTTAAGTTTTTTCTCAGAAACATAAGTAATGGCATTTAAGAACATCCTTTTGGAGAATTCAATATAATGCATTAGGGTTAACAAGCAGCCATGGCCGCGACACGTGGCTCGCTGTTATGAAGTGGTGTAAGGGGATTCGGGTGGTTCTATCTCGCCCATGTTAATTGTACTAACTTTAGGAACATTATTCTCAGGAACTATAAGAGATATAATTATGATTTTTTTATAGTTTGTTCCTTATATATAGCTCTTTGATATAAACTGAGGATATTTTACAGTATAAAAAAAAACTTAAAAGTGATTTTTTTTTAAATATGTAATTAAAAAATCCGATTTAAAGTTATATAACTTTTTTTTAGGAGATATATTTAAAAATCCTCAGTTTAAATCAAAGAGTTATTAATTGGGAAGAAATTATAAAACAAAACATGTTGATATCTTTGATAGTTTCCGAGAAAAATGTTCCTAACTGTTGAAAAACCTTATATTTCAGGAAACGCAAAAGAAAATTAAGGTATAGATAAGAACTGATATACAGAGTTTCTGAAAAATGCTTATAAATAGAAAACTGCTAAACAGAATTCGATAATCTTGGTCTTAAATTAAAGCTATTGATATGCAGATTAAAAATAAAAGAAAAACAGAAAATCGACATTTTTGACCCAAACACCCATCACCCTTACCGAATGAAACCCCAAAGTTTGGTGGATGAATCCGCCAGATTCCAATCATCATTTAGCTCAGATTGAAGTAAAAAGAATAGTGGTGCCATACCATGTAGATTTTATGCATCCAAATTGGAGGTTGTTGTTTTTTTAATTTCAAGGTAAGAAAGTTAATGGCTTTTTTTTATGTTTCTGAATTTTTAAGAAAATTACTAATACAACAAACCTCTAGAATACCTACCGAAAAATAATAAAAAAAAACATGTTTCAAGTACTTGAAATTTTGTATTTATTAAACAGAAAATTAAAGCTTTCTACTGAATTTTTGCACTTTCTTTGCTGATGTTATCCCTCAACAAATTTCACGATGTTTATAAGTTCATGTTTTCCTTTAGAGCCAATATTTCAATTTTTTCTTAATTAAACCACTTGGATTTCATTGTTCGTAAGCCAAGACATGGTAGTTTTTGATGTGTGACATGATGCAGAATCTTGTTGGAAAATAAAGTCACCTTCAAATAGATCTTCAGACGCTGGAATCATATAAATATCAAGAACTGCCTTGTATGCTTCAGAATTGACAATACCTTTCAATATACACAGAGTTCCTAGTCCATGAGCACTTAGACAACCCCAAACCATTATTGAGGTACTGAACTTAACAGCACGTTTTAAGCAGTTTGCTTGAAAAGCTTCTTGTTAAAAGCACCAAACACTGTTACTCTGAGGACCGACAGAAACGCAAAATACCGACCCATCACTAAAAAGTACTTTTTTCCACTCCTGGGTACCCCAAGACAATCTCTTTCTGCACCACATGAAACGTCTACTTTTTTGTTTGGCCCTAAGAAACGGTTTCTTCTTGGGAATGCGATTGAAAACCAAATTCATGTATTCTTCACCTTGTAGTACTCACTGAGGCATCCACTCCTGATTCTCGCAACTTCTTGTTTATGAAATTCACGGTCCTAAACCAATATTTTGTAGTAATCCTTCTCAGACATCTGTCCTGTCTCATTTGGAAGTTATTCATTTGGAACCGCAGTTTTCACGATGAATTTTAAATTTCATGATGATAATTTCAAAATGACATTCTTTGTAAGAAAATTTACGTCTTTCTTTCTACCCATTTTAAAGCGCCACTAACTAAATTTTTGTTTCCAAACTAAGAATAGTTTTTGTCACTACTTCCACTACGTCATATTTATGCTGAATTTAGACTTCAACACGTACTAATCACGTTAATTTATAAATATTCAATTTTTTTTAATTAGTGTTTTTATTTTTCTAAAATTGTGATTTTGTTTAAATTTATATTTCATAATTTATTTATTCGTTTATATGTCATTTGTTAACAAAATGTTGTTGATTAGCATACTAAAAATATAAAGGTTAAAATTTTGGGGCGTCTACATTGTATAATCTTAAATAAATCGGGCATTTTACCAAGAAAATTTTCAAATGTTCTGAATATTCTAATAATCTGGAGGAGGGGGTTGTATACCTAGGAACTTTACTGGCCAAAAACGGGCAGCTCAGATCCCCTAAATTTATCAGCAACATTCCTAATTTTTTAAATTTATTTTTTACTAAATTATTATCCTAATAAAACCAGGGTATGGTAACATATATAGTTAATTAATAATGTTATCATTTTTTTAAATTGCATAAAGAAGTTAATTTGACACCGGACATGTTTACTTTATAAGCTGTTTCAAATACAGATCTAAAATTCGACGAAATCAAAGAAACATATAAAAAAACGTATATTTTAAGCTTAAATTTACATTACTTACAATGTAATTATATACTTAAAAACACTTTATAATAGAAAAACACAATATTAATATTTATTTGCATCATTTTTAGCCTACTTTTCTTTTTTTAATTCGAAAGAATTAAAAAAAATGAAAAAGTAGGTATTGACATGCGGTCGATGTCCGTCTGTCTGTCCGTACCCCCTTCCAAAATCGGTTCTATCCATCGGATCTTAAAAATTCTTTTTTTGTTAGAAAGCTATGACCTCAGATACCCAACTTTCATACTTTTTGTCCGTCTGTCTGTACGTCCGGACGGACATAAATCTACTATCTGTCGGCGAATTTCCCATTGAATTAGCATTGAAATTCAATTTTGAGTCATTTAAATCACTGTAGGTATTGAAATGCGGTTGATGTCCATCTGTCTGTCTGTTCGTATGTATGTCTGTCTTTCCGTCTGTCTGTCTGTCTGTATGTCTGTCCGTCTGTCTGTCTGTCCGTACACCCCTTCCAAAATCGGTTCTATCCATCGGATCTTAAATCTTTTTTTTAAAAGCTATGACTCAGATACCCACTTTCATACTTTTGTCGTCTGTCTGACGTCCGACGGACATAAATACTATATTGTCAGCGAATTTCCCATTGAATTACATTTAATTCAATTTTGAGTCATTTAAAACACTGAGGTATTGAAATCGTTGATGTCCATTTTTCCTGTCTGTTTCGTTTTGTTATTCAGTCTGTCTGTCTGTATGTATGTCTGTCCGTCTGTCTGTCCGTACACCCCTTCCAAAATCGGTTCTATCCATCGGATCTTAAAAATTCTTTTTTTGTTAGAAAGCTATGACCTCAGATACCCAACTTTTATACTTTTTGTCCGTCTGTCTGTACGTCCGGACGGACATAAATCTACTATCTGTCGGCGAATTTGCCATTGAATTAGCATTGAAATTCAATTTTGAGTCATTTAAATCACTGTAGGTATTGAAATGCGGTTGATGTCCATCTGTCTGTCTGTTCGGATGTCTGTCTGTCTTTCCGTCTGTCTGTCTGTCCGTCTGTCCGTATCCCTCTTCCAAAATCGGTTCTATCCCTCGGATCTTAAAAATTCTTTTTTTGTTAGAAAGCTATGACCTCAGATACCCAACTTTCATACTTTTTGTCCGTCGGTCTGTACGTCCGGACGGACATAAATCTACTATCTGTCGGCGAATTTCCCATTGAATTAGCATTGAAATTCAATTTTGAGTCATTTAAATCACTGTTGCCAAATCAACAATGGCATGAGAAACTTTATTTATTTAAACATATTTGAAGCAAAATTATATTTTCATGAATCAGTTTGGAATGACGTCATAAAATGTAGCACAATTTGATTCTTTGATTATTCATTAATTATCTACCAAGAAGCGGCAAGGCATACTTTTGCACGCAATTATGCTTAGTTTTAATTTACATTTCTTATTTTTTAATGCAGTTCGGAGTAGTTTCATTACTTTTGTTATTAATAAATATTTAATTATTCTTCGAACTACAAATAAATCACGAGCAGATGATAAATAATATTTAATTAATTTACGAAAGAATATTAAGGAAAATAGTTGATTTTGGCTTTTAGAAGTTTAAATTATAGCTGGGTGCTGTGTTTCGATTTTTTTTTCTAATGTGTATAAATCTAGTGTAGAAACGGCTGTTGATGATATTTACTTTAGGAACCTAGTTTTTTTTTCCCAATTAGAACTTCAGTAAGTATTTAAGTAACAGGAAAGTAGGCTATTTTAGTGTTTTATGAACTTCTTGTTTAAGGATGTTTTTATAGTGTTTACTGCTATATAACTGTGAATGTTTTGTGCAATTATTTTTTCATAACTTCTATCCAAATTCTTCATACGGGTTGATTCAATAATCGAGAGAATTTAAAAAAAAACTACTACTTTCATTACTAGTACAAAGTCTCATAAATAGAGCAGAATAATCATAAAACTATCTGTTAAAAGTTAATATTTTGATGCAAAGGAAACCTCTGTGTTCAGTAATATTTTAATGACAAAATACAACATAAATAATATTTTGATTAAAACAATTTTTAAATTGGATTATTTTGTTTTTCAGTGCGATAAAAATTAAATGGCTATCATAACCTCATTTAAAATACCCTTGATCCCAGCTGTTCATAAACGTTGATCTCATAATGGAAGGATTTGTTTCATACATTATTCCCATAAAAAAAATAAAAAGGAGCGTTTTAGGAACAAGGATTAGGAGATATTTATTTTTTTACTGAATTTTAAAATGGTCTAAAGACATGTAATGGAAGATTTACGTGTATGTTTACTTGAATGTGAATTTTAGGAATTAGAACAATGACTATTAAAATAGAGTTAGAACTAAATATTTTTAATGGAACGTTTGTTTGATTTAGGCTTGTAAGTATTACCTGTAAAGTGAAAGACATTTAGGTTTTAAAAAATTTTCGTTTATACCAAACATTATTCGTCGTAAACGTAATCCTTTAAAATCGAATATAAAACCGATTTCATTCTTTTAAATACTAAAAAATATTTGTTCGAATGAACTTTTAGATTTACTGAACAAAACTGCTTTAATATTTAGTCTTTATAAATACCAAATTTGACAGTAGTTTAAAACCAGAACTTTAAGTTCTAAACTTTAAAAAAAAAATTAATTGAGTATATTTGTCTTAGCTTTTGTAAAATTGTCAGCCATTACAGGTCTCTATAATCCCACTTATTGAAACTGGTTCAAATATTTTTTTTTCAATTTTCGATAAATAATTTTACGCAAAATATTCGAACCTATTTAAAAACAAAAAATGAGCATTTAGACACATCTAAATCAGCTACATTTATGACATAAAAATCCGTTTGTAAAAATATTCAATACAACCGGAGAAATGTGGGTTAGAAACTCGTTTTTTTTTCATTGGATTGACACAGAGGCACTTTGATTTGGAGACCCGCGCTCGATAGGACACATTCGCTCTTAAAGCCCCTTCTTGGGTACAGAAATAACAGACGATTGAAGAATTTTTGTCCCATATCCTATCCCTTTAAGACCCCTTTAGATGGTTGAAAATTTTATCGAAAAAGTTGCCTTAAACAGCATCAATGCAAGCAACTCCTAAAGAACTACGTCATTGTTTATAAAAAAAAAGACTGATGCAAGTCACCTGCGTCGATATCAATGTTTTTGAAGAGCTTGAACATTCTCTTTTATACCCGCATAATTGTATAGCAGGTCGTAAAGGGCTATGAAAACCAAACGATAATAAAACGAAGCGTTACATCCTCCACATCCTCTCAAACTCTCGAAATTAAAACTAACCTCTTCAAGCCTATGATTTTCTTGTGTCACTTTCGCTTTTCCGACAACAATCTGGAGTACTTTTTCAAACACTTCTCTCCCCTAAGTGGCAACGCCGACCCCTCTTTCACACACAGCTTGGAAATGCTGCCTCTAGCTTGTGCCTGCATCACTCTCTCTCTCCGAGATCCAATTTTTGGAAGTACAGACAACAAACGCGTAGTTTTAATGAGTGTTCCTTTCCAGTTTCCGTTTTTTTTTATAAAAGAATATTTTCTGAAAGCAGTTATATACTTTATTCAGTCGCTACGGACTTTTTTTTTTTAAATTTAACCGTTTTACGCCACATCTGTCGATTTTAGTGTAAATGAAAGAAAGATAGCGAAAAAGATGTTGGATCTTTACAACTAACACACATAAATTTATTGCATGCACATGCACCAGGTTAATAGCGTGTTCTAGTGTAATTAATTACCAGCAATGGTTGAAATCTCTTTTACAGATGCATACAAAGAAATTCTTTAGTTATTAACTTATGAACCTAAGATTTTTATTATTTGAAGAGTACATGGGTAAAACCCCTTCATCGACACGGAATCTCTCCGTATTGAGGTCTGCTTGGCGAGCAGTGGCGATCGGAAATCGGTTTCTACCTTTGTCCTTCCGCTGTTTAAGACTATTGTCTGGCGTGAATCTGGATCACAGCGATAATAAACGCTTGCGCCACGTGATAAGAACCAAGGCAAAACTGGTTTCTTCACACCAGTTTAAGCGATGACTCACTATCTTCGCCAAGCAAACCTGATGCAGACAGACTACTATGCAATGAAGGAGTTCTTCCCCTGTACTCTTCATTTGGTAGGATATTCTATTCGTCTCTCGCACCAGAGTTTTTATGAGATTTAATACACTAAAAAAAGCACTACGAAATTTCGGGCCAAGTAAACTAAGTTGAATCAATTAACGAAATTGAAATATCATAACAAAATTATTGCAACAACTGGTTATTTGTTGTTGGTGCATGCGGAGAACTTGCTGGTTAAGTTAAAGGGCTTGAAAATTCCGCAGTCTGTTGTTATCAGTTACCATGTATAACGATAGTCTGCAAAAAAGGTGGAAATAGTATTAAAAAAAGCCGGGTTCAAATCTCGCCTCCGCCCTTTACATGATAAAATAAACTAAACTCCTCGCCGCAACAACTCGTTCGTGGGCCAAGGCCGGCTGTGCTCGTTTCTGCTTTCGTGACCAAGGGTTCTGGAGTGCTAGGCATATGTCCCGGTTAGGTAGTCAACCTCACGTGGAGCCCCAGTGTTTAGTTTCCAAACATGCTTGGTCCTCATTATAAGGGATGAAAGGATGAGTTCACCACGCCCGATCTACGACTCGATTCCCGGACTCGTGGCATGGCAATGCGAAGCACTACCACTAAGCCACTGAGCCCCTTTACATGATATGTCTTTCTTAAAATTAATAAATACGCTCAATACCCGAGGATGTACGTACTCATTAAATCTGTTGGGTACAAAGTTACTATGGCACTAGCGTAAGATGTCGTTTGAAGTTGGGTTGGGTGCTAGCTCAGGTGTTGACATTGTCACTTGTCTGCGATTTTAAATTACGAGATTTAATTCTATAGTCTTTATAGTTAGAACAGTCCTGATTACAATTTGACAGGTCGTTTATATTTTGTTGTTTTGTAGTTTTTATGTTTCAATTTACACATAATAACTGCATCCATACACAAGAAGTATTAATTCGCTTGCCACATTTTTTTTCCACAATTTTTTATATTTTATCAATTAAAAGTAAATGATAAAATATTGGTTCTAACTGTGACAAGATAGGTTAATAACTGTTCTCAAATAATATTTTCCTGGTTTTATCTGGCCAGGTATGTTTCTATTAAATGTCTATGTAAAACGAATATCTACATCCTCCTGGCTTTTAAGTGTTAAATTTTAATTAAAAACTCATTAATTAAAGTGTATTTATCTGAATATTTTTTTTTATATTTTTGTTGCTAGTGGTTTAAAACACCTCTTCAAAACTTTATTTTTTTAAATATAATATTGTTTTATTTTAAAATTATTTATGATGCAGGAAAAAAATTAGTCTTTTTTTATAGGTTTATACGTTTGTCTCTCTCAGGTGGTCCTCACGAAGGCACTAGATTGTGCTTTTTTGTAGTTTTTATTTTTTTAAATCTACACATAAAAACTGCACCTGCATACAAGAAGTATTAGTTTGATTCCACATTTTTACTTTTAATGTTTATCAAGTAAAAGTAAAGGATAAAATATTGGTTCTTATTGTGAGGTAGGTCAATAACTGTTCTCCAAAAATATTTATCTAGTTTTATCTGGCTATGGCGGTTTCGATTCAATTACTTTGAAAGCCGTGGATATATGTCCTCTCGGCTTCTAAGTGTTACATTTAAATTTTAGGCCCCTTATATAAATTTTTTAATCGATTTTTTGTTGCTGATAGTTTCAAACACCTGCCCAAAACTATATATAAAAAATATTTTTTTAATTGTATGTCATGTTGGAAAATTTGATAGTCTTTTTATGGGTTTATATCCCTCATGGAGGTTGTAAATATTGACAAACAGCCGGAAACGTTCAAACCAAACCAGCTCCTATGCATTGGAAAACAACAAATATCTTAAGAGCATGTTAAAAAGCACATTCACATGTTTTCTTTCACATCTTAAGATCCATTAAGGGGCTTTTAAAACGTCTCCCTTCGTTTGTTTCTTGGCTGAGATTTTAAATGCATTTCATCGACGTTTTGGGGGAAGATGGTGGAATACCCCCCCCCCCCCTTCCCCCCTTTTATTTTATTTTTTTGTTTCTTTTTTTAAGAAAAGGATGTTGATGACACGAGTGCTATCGGATGTCAAGTTTTTAGAGCTCAGAAAAAGTTCGAAAAATTGGATGTTTTTCGAGTATGGGCTTTAAAAAAACTACATTAAATGGCAGTGTCTGTAAAAAATGATTCAGCGTGACTAAGATGTGAAGTTTCTGATACCATGACTTTTCATGAGAAAGACACATACAATAAATCAAACAATTATTTTACCATAATAAAGCTATAAGAAACATTTTTAATACACCCTCTAGATTCATATTGTACCTACAAGAACCGATACAGGGTAAATAATAAAAAAAATTATAATTTCTTAATTAAGCTCTTCCAGCTATTTGATCATTTAAAAGCCCTAACTAAAAAAAATTGCAATTACATTAAAATGCAATTTATATGGGATAATTAGTTTGTAAGAGCATGTATATATTAGAATTCGTCAAAATTATATCACAGCTTCTGCGCAAGAATGTGCGATTGTTTGAAAGAATGTGGAATTGGTAAAATATTTCATTTTTTAATAATTTACAAGTACTTTTTTTTATTTTTGATTAAACAAATATTATTTATTTCCCTTAAGTTTAGAATTCTTCCACCATGTCTACCTACTCCATCTTCCAACTGAGGCGAGGTGAACTGAGGGTGTTGAAGAGAATAAATGGTGAAATTGATCAGAAGGTTTTAAGACATTTAATTCAACTAACCACAGCACAAACTATATAACAAGAACATAACAGAATATCATGGTTCAGGATATCACAGGTCCTTTTGGCTTGAGAGTAGGAGCAAAAGTGATGTCTTGTTCGATTCGAATCTCACTGGAATGAATTTGCCCTGCCTTTATTATGCAGGGATAGGTTAATTATTGAAATATATTAGAAATTACATTATTGGGTGAGAAATTCGAGTGACAGGTCTTTGGTTTTAGTTCGTGATTTTACAGGATTCGGGTGCAAACAGAAGTACCGTGTGCAAAAGTTTCACTTCCCGAAATGGGGTGCCGAAACAAAGAAAGTTGAAAGAAATTAAATTAACTAAGATTCACCACACAAATAAGTTTTAGCTAGGTCCCAAGGATCGCAACCCACCTTTTTTTTAATTGCCTAATGGGTTATTTTTATCTCCAACTAACGTTCACCCTTTTCAGGGATACCTTAGATGTGCAGAAAGGACGATTCGCATTGATGTTGCAAACTACTAACTCGATATCCGATTTAGAATTATAACTCAATAATAATAATTCAAAAACAGTTCATTTAATTTTCACTTTCTAGAACACTTTCAATCAATATACACAAAATAACAAACTACTGCACTGTACATACTTTCTGATAATCAGCTTTACGGGACAAATATTTTTTAGTTTTTTTCTATAATTATGTTAAAAGTAAATTGTAATTAGTACTTTTAAAAATGTAAATATTTAGTTTCTAACGCTTTGCACGTATTGTCACTTGCACACATAAAGAGTTTCTTCTAGTTCAACGCCACAACTTCCTAAATTGTACACTGAAGAGCCCGAAAAACTGGTACAGGCAGGCGGATAAAAATAAAGGTATATAAATCAATCAAAGTACAGCACTGTGGTCGGAAAAGTCTGTCTAAGACCGTAAACGTCTGATTATATCAGTTACTGCCTCTACAATAACATGTTACCAAAATGTAAGTGTGTTTTAGCATACCGTTGCATGAACAATGGAGCTACATATCCGTACATCTTTTTGGTAGCGATGAATTTCGGATTTTAACTCGAGACTATTTCAAGAGCGTATCATGAATATAGATAATTCAATAAAACATCAAATCAACGAGAAAGCTGCGGCATGAAAGATATCGTGCTAAAACGAGTGCAGTTGATAAAGTATATATATTATTAAATTTGTGCGAATACGAAATCATGTTAACCAGGTGCACGAAATAGTTCATTTCGTGAGACTAGACTAGTACTTAAATTTGATAACTGCATTACTAGTAATGATTCGAGTTTGATCTTTCAAGTTTATAACACATTTGTGAAAACTGCTTGAATATAATTTCGTTTTGATTACTAGTTTCTTTTCATCCGTCATTAAACTTCAGTAAAATATTGCAAGTTTAAAAATTCCTTTTGACTATTTTAGTTACTCTTTATTAATGTCCTATCAGTTTGGCAACATTTTTCAGAAATGACTAAAACTGTAAAAATATTCACTAAAAAACCTCATAAGAGGGTATCCATCAAAACTTCCCATAGGCCTCTGTAATATACTAAGCATCCATTCATGGTTTACAACCCAGAGTAGTATTTACCCAATGCTTTGAAGAGCCCTTGTGCTGCTGGCAATTGACATTAGATATGGCATTACCGGTTGAGAATGGCAAATGCTGGGCACAAAGGATGTTATGCAAATTGCTTAGGTTGGCAGAACGTTGCATTATTGGATCGGAGTTTATCCGGAAAGAACCAATTGAAGAGGCCGTGACATGGATAGAGCCTACTTAATATTTTATTGCCTTGTTTCAAATGACGTAACTCCTTCCAGTATTCCTTCTTGGCTTCCGCGATTTCATTGGGTGCATCGGTTTCGCTCTCAATGCGTGGTCGTTTCATCTAATGTGTTCTATTTTAGAATTCTTTACGTGCAACTTGAGTTCTTTACGTTTCATTTTTAAACTTCATTGGATTAAATTAAATTTCAACTGAGAAATGCATTACCAAAACGTCAATGTTGTTGGTAAACTACGGTTTAGATGATATTTTGTCTTTAAGAAATTTATTTTGTCTCAAAGAAATTAAGTATAATTGAGGGACAGCAATTTATTGTGATTCTTGAACAGAGAAAATGCTTTAGGTGTACTGAAAGAAAAGTTTGTACACAATCCACTTTCCAGAGTACCGAAACAAATGTAATTCCAGCAGGACCAAATATGAAAGTAATACCGCTAAAGCTTTCGCCACTCAAGACATAAAACATGCCCATTGTGCAACTACGTACATGATCACGATAACCAGTATTTTTGGCGATTTGGCAAATACTTCTCTTAACCTATCGAGACGATATAATTAAAAACCCTCTAAAAACTAAAGGAGATTCGTTATGCGATGAATGGTCTTGGTAAACGCAAATTACCATATTGGAAAATTTGTCATATGGCTCTATATGTTTGTGTAAAGACTATATCTAGTAACTGTGTGGCGAAAGCTTTCGCGTGGATAACTGAAGAGTACAGGGGAAGAAACGCTTAATTTATTAGGAGTAGTGCCGTAATTGTATCTGCTTGGCGGACATTGGCGACAGAAAACCGGTTTTCCTTTCGGTTCTTCTTTCGCGGTACAAGCGTGTGACTCGTGTCCGCTGATCTCTGGCGTAAATCAGGGTTGCCGCTAGCGAAAACCAAAGTGAGTAACCGATTTCCTCACACCAGTTTAGGCGATGATTTGCTTTCATCGCCAAAGAGGCCTGAGAGGAAAGTTTTCAACGAAATTAAGCGGTTTTTCCCCTGTACTCTTCAACTATTTTCTTGTGATGTAGTGCGATTACATTACACGTGACGTAGGTATAGCACAAATCCTGACATTGCTTCATATTTTTGTGATGAGTAAGATTGATCCACACCATAGAAGTCACTATTTGCGAGTGAAGATGCTTTTGACAAAAAGAAGACATTAGAGATTGAATAAAAGTGGTATGATTAGGTAACACCTTCTTTTAAAGAAAGCCTCTGCATTGAAATAATGGCGGGGTAAAGTAGTTCAATCTAACCAATCACAAAAGCGATAAGCAATGCAGAGATATAATTCACCAAAGCAACTCTTTTGAATAAGTAATTGGTCAGAGTGGACTACTCTTACTACGTCTCACGTAACATGGTAACCCGTGCAGAGGCCTTGTTTAAAAGTGGTGTTGGATTAGAGAGATCGTGGTTGTAGTCAAAAGTAGGCTTTTTGACTAGAACCTAAAATTACAGTACAGTCGGACCTCATTGACGCGAACTAGCTTAACAAGAAATTTCGCTTAACGTGTACTGAAAGCATTTCCACGGATTAAAAGGCCTTAAGTCAATGCTAAAAAATTCTCTTAACGCAAAATCGTTTGAGGTGAAATCCCGCTTAACCCGAACAAAAAATTTTAGAATATACCTTTTTTTCCCCTTAGAAATTGAAAGTTTCGAATAACAAATGAAACAAAAATTTAAAAAAGGCAACGGACATTCTAAAAATAAATTGTCTTCTACTTCTGAGAAAATCACGAGATCTTCCATTTTTCGTCAATATTAATCCAATGAATGATTCGGCAAGTGTAGGATGACACATTACGCCCTGAAAGAGTAGGTGTTTCTCTACATAGAACAAAATTAAAGAACATATGAAATTAGAATTGGTTTGCATTTAAACTTATTGATTATTATTCATAAAAAAATTCCTGGCGGTTAACATGAAATTCGGTAAACACGAAATATTTTGGTGCTCCCTTCGAGTTCGTGTTAACGGGGTTCGACTGTATATGCAGGAATTTAGATGGTTTTAATATAACGTCTTATTTTTACTTATAGTACACACATGTCACTGTGTCACTCATACTGATTACATATTTTTTACCCCTACTAAAAAGTATTTGTACGAGTAAAGCAGAAAAAACGATGTTGGTATTTATTTCACTTGAACGTAGTGATGTTGGAAACATAATTGTTTTTAGATAAACTATTGCTATTTTATGTACTGAAAGCATTTCCACGGATTAAAAGGCTTTAAGTCAATGCTAAAAAATTCTCTTAACGCAAAATCGTTTGAGGTGAAATCCCGCTTAACCCGAACAAAAAAATTTAGAATATACCTTTTTTTCCCTTAGAAATTGAAAGTTTTGAATAACAAATGAAACAAAAATTAAAAAAAGGCAACGGACATTCTAAAAATAAATTGTCTTCTACATCTCAGAAAATCACGAGATCTTCCATTGTTCGTCAATATTAATTCAATGAATGATTCGGCAAATGTAGGATGACACATTACGCCCTGAAAGAGTAGGTGTTTCTCTACATAGAACAAAATTAAAGAACATATGAAATTATAATTGGTTCGTATTTTAACTTATTGATTTTCATTCATAAAAAAATTCCTGAGGGTTAACATGAAATTCGGTTAACACGAAATATTGGTGCTCCTTTCGAGTTCGTGTTAACGGGTTCGACTGTATATCGAATTTTGATGGTTTTAATAAACGTCTTATTTCATTTATGGTACACACATTCAATGGGTCACTCATACTGGTTACATATTTTTACCCTACTAAAAGTATTTGTACGAGTAAACAGAAAAACGATGTTGGTATTTCACTTGAACGTATGATGTTGGAACATAATTGTTTTTAGATAACTATTGCTATTTATGTACTGAAAGCATTTCCACGATTAAAAGCTTTAAGTCAATGCTAAAATTCTCTACGCAAAATCGTTGAGTGAAATCCGCTTAACCCGACAAAAAAATTTGAATATACCTTTTTTCCTTAGAAATTGAATTTGAATACAAATGAAACAAAAATAAAAAAAAGGCAACGGACATTCTAAAATAATGTCTTCTACTTCTGAGAAATCACGAGATCTTCCATTGTTCGTCAATATTAATCCAATGAATGATTCGGCAAGTGTAGGATGATACATTAATGGCCACTTTTGAATCTTCCTATTTCTAAATACATTTACTTCATTGATATGAATGAAAGTATTCATAGCTATTATCTCCTTTATTACGAACGACAGTAGTTTCTCAATTCTAATTCGTACATGGCTCAATTCTGAAGATACACGTCTTCGAAAATATACGAACATTGTGTTTTATAAGAAATTCAAATGAAATTTTTTTTTCAAATTTGTTTTTGATAATGTAATTTCTCAACCCATTATTGAAAACCATGTTGTATCAAAATATCCAAACGTGTCATATATTTATTATATTAGCGTTAATTAGTTTTTAACAGATATAAAAAAACACTTGTTACAATGTTTCATTTGATGGCCCATATTCGTAGAAATGAATGAATTGTATTCCAGAAAATTTCATAAACAAATTTAGAAACCTTATACTTTTATCGAATGCAAACATTGAAATTAAAGTACTTGTTTCGGGAAAAGTATTTTCTCTCTCTCTCTTTTCTTGGAACACCATTTCAAAAGAAAACGAGCACTGTTTCTTTGTAACGTTTTTTTAGCTCTGTAAAAAAGGTTAAATAGTAAAAAAGGTTAATTTTTTTGTATCTAAAGTAAAATTTTATAGAATTGAACCTGAACATCGGACTTTTTCTCGTGAGATACTATAATGTAACACAATTTATTCTTAAAAGCAATGAAAATACTTTGCGATATTTTTAATTTGCTTACTTTTACTTGTTTCTAAATTGTTCCTTTAAAAATATTTAATGTATTTTTCTTTCATCATTATCTATTCAACTACAAAACTTGTATTTGAACGAAACAACAGTTAAAGCTTTTTCCTACCAAAGAACAAAATACAATTTCGCTATTTTATAATGAATTAAATATTTTCATAGCTGCTTCAAATTTAATTTTGTTTTCAATTCGGTGTTTTGGTTTTCTTCACCCAGCGAAACGAAAATATTTCATTTTCTCCCGAAAATCGTCAATACAAAATATAATGACAAATTCGGTAAAAAGTAGGAAAATAAATGCGTTTCCTTACCTTTTCATTTTTTTCACCCGAAAAAGAAAATAAGTGTGTCCTAAAGAGCTCGGAATTCTCGCAACATCATCCAAAGCGTTTCGGAAAGCCTACCTACGTGACTTTTTAGGTTCGTTTTTATTTTTGCAAAAATACCACTGCACTTTACTCGAGACCAAGTGAAAATTGTTGTTCACTGTTGTTTAACTGTAAAAAAACATGTTTTGTAGTAATATAGTAGTTTAATTCATTTAATAAAATCTATTAGCATTATGCAATGAGAAATCTTGTAATTGCTCGTATTTATGGAAACAGTACTTAAAACTGATAATGATATCATGTTAAATAATGAAGTGTGATATGAACTTCATAATACTTAGAGAAAAAGCTGTGTTGATTCTAAATATAACAATTAAGTTTTTCTTTAACGGCTTTATGTTTTGAGCTATTCTGTTTTTTGCGTCAAAAAACAGAATTGAAATTAAAAAACCAAGTTTTGGACGATTTTAAATAAAATATATTATTCTTTTGCAGTTTTTAATACTGAACGCGAAACTGGTTTTTGTCTTGTACTACCTCCAAAGGTTTTGTTATAATCGGATGTTTTTTTAATCTGTTCAAATCTTTCCACTTTCAAATAAAATTTAATATTAAGAAACAAGTAGGTTTGCAACAGAATCTGTCACTTAGACCACCTCCACACAACATTTGCGTTCAACAGGAAAAGGGTGCCAAACACAGTATAAATTCTAAATTAAACATTTTCACGATAAATTTGGCTAGTTTCCGTTAAATTCAATAATTATTTTGTCTCGTTTCCTAAATTAATTTATATTCAAAGAATAAATATATAGTATTCCCCGCTTTTAAATAGAAACAAAACATTTCATATCAACATTCAAAGAATCTCTTTGTCAAACATGTTTGGCGTAATTTTAAACTGATTTTTGTCACAAAAACAAATTTCTTTTAATTTATTATTTAAAAGAAAAAGAGTTTCTCGAACGATTGTTCTGAATGGCAATAGTGATTTAATTCTAATAAAAATTGCCTCTTATGCTTTTTAAGTGAGCATTAATTTTTAATGAACATTAACTTCGAAATCGATTTTTTTTCTGAGATTTGCAATGTATTCTAATTTCAATTCGTTGAATTTTTTGACGTATCACACTTGCCTGTAGTATTTGTACTTTGGCTATGAAAGTTCGTGAAGGATAGACGGACAGAAGGACTGAACGATAATAATACCTTCCACTTTTTACGGTATAAACGTAGTGTGGAAGCTAAAAAACGTTAAAAGTAGAGAAAAACACAAACCATATTCCTGATCAGCATCAAAAACTACGAAAGAAACACATATTTTAAAATACTTGTATACCAATGTTTTTGCATGTATTTAGAATGGGACACAAAAACTAAAATTTATTCTAAACTGAATCTTATTCAGGTAGCTTTGCTTTACCTCTCAAATGCTGTCTTCGTTATCTGAACGTGGTATGCTAAGCTATTTCTCGATTCTTACCTTGAAAATTTATTTTAAATATGAAGTAGCAGTTGCCTCATTTTGCAGTCAGGTGTCGGCACGTCACTTGACTGTGGTTCTAAATAATGACGCCGGTCGCCAATAGCCCACGTGTAGCTCTAGTGCGACGATAGTTCAAACTAAACTAAACTACACTCATTTTGCAGTGGGTATCATATTACAGGCAGGTTGCAACGCAACATGCTGAATGAAAATAAATTCTTTCTCGAGCCACGATTGATGAGCTAATGTCAAATGGAAAACACATCTCCAATCAGATCAAGGATCGTAGGAAATGCAGAAACGAAAGCTGGAAGGAATGCGTCACCTGAAACAAGCCCGTTGATAGTATGTCGTAAAATAACCGAACTAAATTAAACATCGCAACTTTAATGAATGATTAGTAGAAGGTTAGGGAAAAATATTCTTTGGAAGTCCTTCTAAATTATCCCATATCGCCACATCCCTCTTCGGGTAATTCAACTTATTAATAAATTTCAACTGAAAATCAATCACATTGAAACAATCAAACACCATTAGCATTATGAGCAGCAGTAAATGAACCCAAACGTTTATTGCCAAAGCATTTTAAATCATTAGACATTAAAATGATAAATTGATATGTGCAGCTAAATGAAATGAATTAAATTTACTATAAAACTTAACAACACAGCCATCAACATTTAGAACCAGGCATTCACATAATTAACTGCGCAACTAAACAACGAATAACCTGAACAATAAAACTATACTAAAGACTATTTATTCAAGTAAGTAGCGGAGGCATTTGAAAATTTTGTCGCCAGTTCAAACGCAATATTCGCCAAGAAAACTAATTCAAGAATCATTGAAGCAAGGCTCAACAAGCGGCAGTCGTAACTAATTGAAGAGCTTAGTGGAAGAACGTGCTAAGTGACAAAAAGCTGAAAACGAGAAAATTAGCTTTAAAGTTTTTAACTTGCACGCAGAACTGTTAAAAACAGTACTTACAAACCTTAAATATATACTAAACTTAAAGTTTAGGAAAAAGGGGAAACTAGTTATCGTTAAAGAAGTTGTTATAGGTTCATTGAACACAAAAATCTCATTTTTTTCAAAAATGTCACTTAGCACGTTCTTCCACTAAGCTCTTCATTGTTTCAAGAGGGTCTCCCGAAATCCTTACTAGTTGAGAACAGAGGAAAATTAATTACACAGCTTGTAGGGCGCGCATCGATTTTTAATTCTGTTAATTTGAAAAGTGGGGTGGAAGCTCCATTTACTCCCGCTATCCATTTATCATGAGACTATATGGAATTTTATTTTCGTTGCATTAGTGAAAACCACTTAATTGCCTCGAGTGTTTAACAATTAGGGTAGTTAGTATAATGTGTTACTAAAGACTACCATTGGTGTAGGGTTCTGAATGTGTTATTTTATTTAAATGAAATATAAATTGACAAGGTCTTTTGTAAAATATGTTCATTTACATGCTTTATATCATAGAATATAATTTGGATAAAAGTAATCTACGTTCCACTGTTTAAAAAAAATTAATAATAAAACCAAGGGTTTTTATTATCCTTAATTGATTTACTTTATGAGGATATTAGACAAGAATAAAATCATATGTTTTTAAAACTTTAGCTTACATTGACTGGAAAAGATTATTTCACAATGGATAACATTAGACAAAATTAACATTATAAAATCTATAGCATACTATTAAATACTTTTACCATCTTTTACCTTAATTTTTTCAAGCTTCCGTTTAAATCTAATTGTCTACCTTTATCATGTACCACATTGCAAAGTTAAAAAGTTTGGTGCAGGATTGTACCTGAATCCTGGAACTTTCTAGATTCCACTACACTCTTAAACAAAGAACAAGAGAACATGGTACAATTAACTCAGTACTGAGTTTAAAAAACCCGGTGTTATCAGATAGTTAAAGTGTGTTTTGGAACTATTCCCTTCACTACTTTTACGGTGTATCAAAGTTATGGTTTTACCCCAAAACTGGTCAATTTACGCTTCAAATAGTGGTGCAGGATCCTAGAAGTTCCAGATTCCGGTGCAATCTGGCCAAAATCTTTAACAGTGTGCTATTTGTAACAAAACCTATGTACAAAAAAAAAACTGATTCCAAACATAAAATTGAATTAGTTATTTTTATAAAAAAATACTCTAAAAAGTCAATAACTAAGTTTGGGTAAATTGCTCTATCCTCTGGGGTAAACTTCTAATTTGTTTTTTAATCAAACATTTGCATCAAAACTTTAAATTACACATTGGTAAGTTTTGTTCCTCCTCCCACACTTTCCTTCTTACAGGCAGTATAATTTTAAATGTGTTTTTCACAAATGCAATGGGAATGTTTAAGATGATGTAACGCATGTGTTTAAGATGGTTTTTTTTTCAATTTTCTCTGTACTGCAATTTCATTAGTTGTTTCGGTTTCACTTTCAAAAAGACCGATATCGATGAAAATAGTTTTTTCTTTGTATGCAAGCTTTCTTTAACACAAATGTTTTGAACAACCAACAGCACAGCAAGAATTTGGCATTTAAAAAGAATTGGCTTTAAAATTTGATCCAAAAGCATTTAAAAAATTTAATAAGTAAAATGTTCTTAAAAAACTCATTTTCGAATACCAAAACCTAAGTAATTTCAGACAACAAATGAAAACAAACCGTTGGAGCTGTTGCCATCCATGACGTGAAACAACTTCATTGGTTTTTAGCTTATGTAATTTATTATAAATTAATCATTGGAAGAATATGAATGTACTACTAGTAAATATTATAAATCCCAAAAATGTATGATGTTTACTAATGAATATGCGAATATTTAACTGGAAACTTAAAAAAAAACAGTCAAATTTAGTTTCAACGACCTCTTTTACACTGAAGAGCCAAAATAACTGGTATAGGCATACATCTGCGAATAAAGGTATATAAAACCAATCGAAGTTCGTCGATATGTTCAGCAGCGTCTATGTGCTGCTATCATGACACGGTTATGAAAATTGAAGGGATTTTGAAAGTATCGGGGGTTGAGAAATGGAATTCCATATCAATGCATCTCCGAGGTTGAGATGAATTTTGGAATTTCACTAACTACAATTTCACGAGTGTACCATGAATATCGATAATCCAGTAAAACATTAAAACTACGACACGGCTGCGGCCTAAAAAAGATCATGCAAAAACGAATCATCGAGGACGGACGAATATGATTAAACATGATATATTGCGGATACGTGATATATACGGCTCCAGAAGCCCATATCGGTGCGAATATTCATTCAATGGTTAACAAGTCGACACTTGTACGACATAGAATCGACATAGACGTTTATCCCATTTAATGATCAGTTGTCAATGGACCCGGCTTTGCACGATGTTTTTAAGGTCAAAGCTATGTCGTAGATTTGATGTTTTACTGGATTATTGATATTCATAGTACACTCGGGAAATTGTCGTAAGTGAAAATCCAAAATTCATCTCCACCTCGGATATACGTGGATATTGAATTCGATTTCTCAACCCCCGATATTGTCAAAATCCCTTCAATTTTCATAACCTGTCATGATAGCAGCACATAGACGCTGCTGAACATAGCGACGAACTTCAATTGGTTTTATACACCTTTATTCGCGGATGTATGCCTATACCAGTTATTTTGGCTCTTCAGTGTATAACGCTATAAATATTCGGTCCCTTAAATTGACCATAGACTTGTCGAATTTTAATATCTTACTTATAACGACAATTTTGAATTAACTTCTCGGTTATAAGGCTAAAATTATACATCTATATGATATCCAAAATGTCTACTCAAAGAAAACAGTTTTAAAAACACATTCGTTTTCACTAATTAAACTTTATTTCATTCGCCAAACGAGGCAAAGAGTCGCCAAATTTACAATTTATTTCAGCCCAAAAATTATTGACCGAAAACAGGAAATTAAATTACTACTAATGCCATATAGAGTTACAAATTATTCTATAGATAAGGTATTAATTTAATACTTTAAGTAATAGTATGGGCCTATAATTCTTATATTACATGATTTTCCTACACTAAATATTAAACTATGTTAATAACGTTACTCGCTTTTAACGTTATAAACAATGCCGTCCCTTGACTGACGCAGGAATCGTTTTATACTGTGAATATCGGTACCCATCTAGACTTCGGACATTCACTGTAACACATATATAAAAAGAATATAAAACCTACGTGGAATTTGTTCTTAGAAATTTACCATATAGAATGGGGGCCGGGATAGCCTAGTCGGTAAGGCCTTGGACTGGCATCCCTAAGGTTGCGAGTTCGATTCCCGCTGCCTTCCGAAGACCCCCGTGTACGCTAATGGTGACTGGTGCACGTTAAATCCGTCGTGGTCACAAAGTCCTCCAAGTTCCCATATCAAATCAATACCTCTGGTGACAAGCCAATTCTGGGGATCGTCTAGTTGGCCTCTGTCTCTAAAAATTAGATGGGTCCACTTATGTGTGTGTTGTGTCTGTCTTACTTGACGAAGGTTTATAAGCGGGTCTCTGACCAAGCACACAAACCTGAATATATATGTCAACCAACCAACGATATAGAAATCCGTGCGCTTTCGCACACTTACTAGAGGAGAAACGGATGGTAAAAATCTGTTTCTTTTCTCTCGCCATGTTACGAGAGTTGCGTAATGAGTTGCGTAGAAGAAAACACAGAGGCCCCCCCCCCCCCCCCTAAAATTGCTCTTTTTTAGAAACTTTTACATCAGAGTCTATGGCTAGTAGCTTTCTGAAATTTTTTTGAAGACGTTGATATTACTTTTGTAATTTCTTAACTAGGATAATTTTTGGATAATCCGAGTTCTATTCAACGAACTTTTTTTTTAAGGTCAAACTAAATTTTTTTCAATAAACATTTAGAAATGGCCCGCAATTCAACTTTATGGTTACTTTTTAATATAATTTTGAAAAGATAAATTAATGAGTAGATTAATTTTCGTACTTCGTCGTCATACTATCTTCATACTTAATTAAATATGAATTATAGATATTTTTACTAATCTATAATAATAAAAGAAAGAGTCTGTCTGTCTGTGTGTGTGTCTGTTATCGGATCGTAAAAGACCTACTTATACTGCCCACAGGAATTCGAAATTTTAAAGATAGATTCCCTTTAATACTAACGTGTGCACCTGAGGCTTAGTTTTTTCATATTTGTTCCATTTTTAGAGAAAATTCGAATTTTCTGAAAAAATACACCACTTTCGCTCAAATCCGATAATTTTTTTTCTTTCCTGATGCCATCGGCTGAAAAAATTAAATAAAACTTTTAACGAAAACATTTAAAATTCAAAATGTTTATTTTATTCTTTTGCCATTACTTTCAGAAACTAAATTCATTATTTGAAAAATAATTGACATGTTTCAAGTGACGTAATTCCGCCAGTCTTCATTCCCGGATTTTATTGTGGGTTTATTTGATGATTTTTTTCATTGATTTTTCTGTTGACTGCATGTATGCATATTTAAGCAATAAATGTATATAGTTAAGCTATTACTGAACTATGATGGTTAATAAAATCCATCGCACTAGAGCTATTAGTGTTTTATGTCTTTATTTTTTCGCCAAATACGTTGCCAAACTCGCCAAATTATTAACTATAAAATTTGCCAAATAGGCAATTTCTTTTATTAATAATTTATAAGCTGGTCGGTTGATCGAAGGTCATTGTGTTTGAGCTGTATAATGGGTGTGGGTAGCTATATCTATTTTCTCGCCAAATTATTTCCCAAAACGCGCCAAATGAGCAAAAAGGTTTTATGTATTTATGAGGGAATTGTGATGGCATTTATGAGTGCATTTTACAGCGTATTTTTCATTTTGGAATTTTAAGGCAATGAAACGGGATTTTATAATTTATAACGAGCGGAAACAATAATAAGTTTATGATCCTATAACAGGTTATATGGTGCACATATTTGGAACGATTTGATACTTTTTTAATCCGTGCGAAGAACGGGTATAAATTTGCTAGTCTATAATAATAAAAGAAAGAGTCTGTCTGTCTGTGTGTGTGTGTGTGTCTGTTATCGGATCGTAAAAGACCGACTTATACTGCCCACAGGAATTCGAAATTTTAAAGATAGATTCCCTTTAATACTAACGTGTGCACCTGAGGCTTAGTTTTTTCATATTTGTTCCATTTTTAGAGAAAATTCGAATTTTCTGAAAAAAATACACCACTTTCGCTCAAATCCGATCATTTTTTCTCTTTCCTGATGCCATCGGCTGAAAAAATTAAATAAAACTTTTAACGAAAACATTTAAAATTCAAAATGTTTATTTTTTATTCTTTTGCCGTTACTTTCAGAAACTAAATTCATTATTTGAAAAATAATTGACATGTTTCAAGTGTCGTAATTCCGCCAGTCTTCATTCCTGGATTTTATTGTGGGTTTATTTGATGATTTTTTCATTGATTTTTCTGTTGACTGCATGTATGCATATTTAAGCAATAAATGTATAGTTAAGCTATTACTGAACTATGATGGTTAATAAAGGCCATCGCACTAGAGCTATTAATGTTTTATGTCTTTATTTTTTCGCCAAAGACGTTGCCAAACTCGCCAAATTATTAACTAAAATTCGCCAAATAGGCGATTTCTTTATAAATAATTTATAAGCTGGTCGGTTGTTCGAAGGACATTGTGTTAGAGCTGTATAATGGGTGTGGGTAGCTATATCTATTTTCTCGCCAAATTATTTTCCAAAACGCGCCAAATGAGCTAAAAGGTTTTATGTATTTATGATTGAATTCTGATGACATTTATAAGTGCATTTTAAAGCGTATTTTTCATTTTGGAATTTTAAGGCAATGAAACGGGATTTTATAATTTATAACGAGTGGAAACAATAATAAGTTTATGATCTTATAACAGGGTATATGGTACACATATTTGGAATCTATTTGATATTTTTTTATTCCGTGCGAAGAACGGGTATAAATTTGCTAGTTAATAATAAAAAAGGCAGTAAAATTGCGATTTTTTGAATTATAAAAAACTTATTAAACCTTTAATGTGTTAAGTTATTTTAACTATGTTTCCTTATTTTAAGCTACTTATATGATTGCGAGCCATTTATAAGTGTTCATTGATAAAAATTGAGTTTGACATAAAAATTATTTCGCTGATGAAAAAAGAAACCACCCAAAAAATTATCCGGATTAATGAATTGCAAAATTACAATCAAAGGCCAAAAATATTTAAAACGTTACTAGCCAAAGACTCCAATATAAAAATTTCTAAATGAAATATACTGACATTGACTTGTATTTGAAAGTATCAGCAATAAAACTTCTAAATTAAAAGCTTAATATAAAGTATTGGTTTAATTTTAAATAGCTTCGGAGACCCGTATCAATCTTTCGGTGCAATTTTAATTGAAAAGTTATCTTTGGGAACATTCCACTGTAAAACTACATGCCGAAAGAATATTTAATTGAATTTATTTGTAAGGATTTTTAGACTGAAATTAACTTAACAAGGAAGGTATTCGTAGAATTTGTAATTTGGAAGAAATACTTAAAAGGATTTATATACAATCTAATATTTGATTTGTAAACTTTTACTATGATATTAAATATATAAATGAAATTCCAGGGTATAAATTTAACTCAATTGATTAAATAATACAAAATAAGTAGATTTGTAACAGAAACTATAACTTAGAACTGCTTCCATACAAAATTAGTGCTAAAACTTTTACGCTTCCACTTGTCTGTAGCATTTGTAGTTTAGGCTTTGAAAGTGGGTGACGGACGGATAGCTTTCATAAAAGCTTCCACTTTTTACCGTATAAACGTAATGTGGAAGCTAAAACTCTAAAAGTTAACAGTCAACAAACTAAAATCCTTGGGGTTGATCTGGTTTTATACCGAAACGGGAAACTGAGTATTGATATTTTTTTTAGATATTTTATTGATTAAACTTTTTAAATAAAATAAATTGCTTCACTTCAGATGAACTATTTTTTTATTATAATGTATGATATTTAGGAAAAATTACACATCATTTAAATTTAATAAACTCTTTTTATGATAATAATTAAAAACAGACAATTTTCCACATATTTTTTAAAGATTTTCTTTATCTAGTTCAAGCATTATAGGGATTTATTTACAAAATAAAATTATTTTGCAACTTTTTAAAGAAGTAAAGTCGCTTGATATATCAAGTTCTAGTAGAGTTTGAACATAACTGCAATTTTATATGCTTTTATATAAAAAAAGCAATTTTATTTGCGTAGATAAGAATTTTTAATTCGAAATCATAATTACTATGCTTTACACCGACTGGATGGCCCTAGTACTCAAACCTTAGTACTGCACTAAAACTAAGAAATGCAAATTCAAAATAACCAGATTTTTATGCAAAATATATGATGCCTTGTCAATTTCTTAGTAAAGAAAATAACAAACAAACAAGAATCACATTGTGCTATATTTTATGACGTTTTCCAAACTGATTTATGACAAAAAAAATTTCTTCACATATTATTTTTAAATAAAACAAGTAGGTTTGTTACAGAATCTCTTACTTAAACTGCTTCCACACAACAATTGTGCTCCAACAGGAAACAAACTATTTATACACCTCAGAAAGAAATTCGCCAAACAGAGCCTTTAGCTAGTTGTAATTAAACATTTAAACGATAAAATTAACTATTTTCATTAATCTTCTTTCTCAGATTTAATAATTAGACTTTATCGTTTGCTAAATTTGTTTGAAGTTCGAAGAATAATGATGTAATATTTTTTAATAAATATATTTGTGTCGCCACAATTTCCCATTGACATTTCTTTCAAAAATTCAGTTATTTATCTTTTGTTATATTAATTTACAGTTCGAAAAATATATAATTAGTGCGAATGATTCTTAAAAAATAAAAGCGAAACTTTGCATATTTTTATGCCAAGTTAGAATTCTCTATGCATCTTTCTTCATACATATATAATGAACCATCAAAAGAACTCTATTGTGATATTACAACAATCCAAACTGAATTATATATATCGCATAAATAAATATTCTTTCAAAAGTTTTTATTTTTATTTTAAATAAAGTTTCTCGTACTTTTAACGAAATGGCAACAGTGAAAATATTTGAATAAAAATCATAGAGGGCTGTGGGGAGCCTAGTGGTCAGCGTCTCGGTCTCAAGATCGGAAGATCCCGCGATCGAGTCCCGGTACCACTGAAGACCCAACGAGTATATGCGGAGTACGTGCTCGTTAAATCTGTTGGGTCCGAAAGTCCTGTGGTTGGTCATTGCGTAGTTTACCACGGGTACAGGCCCCTGGAGACTATTTCCCTCCCCTTCAGGGACATGTCTAAATTGAAGAGCTTAGTGGAAGAACGTGCTAAGTAACAAAAAGATGAAACCGAGAAAATGAGCTTTTTAGTTTTTAGTTTGAATTTAGATCCGTTAAAAAAGGAACTTGCAAACGATAATAGCATACTTAATTTCTAGTTAATGCTAAAGGAGAAATTTGTAATCTTTAAAGAAGTTAATAACGTGTTCATTGACACAAAAATCTCAATATTTTAAAAAATGTCACTTAGCACGTTCTTCCACTAAGCTCTTCAATTGTGGAGGTGACGATAGATGGCAGCATCTGTCTTGTATGTGTGTGTACTGTATATGCCATGTCCGTCCTTCTTGACGATGGTTTTTAAGCGGGTCTTTGTGACCAAGCACACAAGCCTGAAAATATATGTCTACCAACCAACCAAAATCATAGATATCATAGTTAAAGCATTAGATTGGCAGATCACGTGAACTCCAATGCTAACGACGGGACGCGCATGGAGACCAAAATAAGAGGGCAACATGACCAGTGTTGTCACCACATTAAGGAGAAAAATACTGCGAAAAAATACAGTTTAATTCTAAAATTACAAAGAAATACCATAGAAATACTAAAAAAGCGTTTTACGATTTTTTTTTTAAGTCTCTAAAAAGATTCCAAAATGACGCTAATATTTTTATGGTATTTTGTTTGTAATTTTAGAATTAAACGTTATTTTTTCGTAGTATTTTTCTCCTTAATGTGGTGACAACACTGGCCCTTTTGCCCCCTTATTTTGGTCTCCATGCGCGTCCCGTCGTTAGCATTGGAGGACACGTGATCTGCCAATCTAATACTTTAACTATGATATCTATGATAAAAATGGAATTTACATGTTATTTCAATGTAGATTAAATTTTAGTTATTTAAATTTTAAATAAACTTCTAATTTAAAAATTTTAATGAAATTTGGAATGTAGCCTAATCTGATTTTTTGCTTCAAAATGACGTATTCCACTTGTCTGTAGGACTTGTGGTTCTTTCTGTGAAAGTTGGTGACAGACGGACAGACTGAACGATTATAATACCTTCCACTTTTTACGTTATAAACGTAGTGTGGAAGCTAAAAAGCTTGCCATGACATTGTTAATGAAGTAACAGTGATTTAAATGACTAAAAACTAAATTTCAATGCCATCAATGGATAAATCGCCTACAGACAGTAGACAGATGTTTGTCCGGATGTATAAACAGACAAGTAGGTTTGTTACAGAATCTGTCAATTAAACCGCTTCCACACAATATTTGTGCTCAACAGGAAACAAACTATTTATACACCTCAGAAAGAAATTCGCCAAACAGAGCCTTTAGCTAGTTGTAATTAAACATTTAAACGATAAAATTAATTATTTTCATTAATCTTACTCAGATTTAATAATTAGACTTTATCGTTTGCTCAATTTGTTTGAAGTTCGAAGAATAATAATGTAATCTTTTTTAATAAATATCTTTGTATCGCCACAATTTACCATTTACATTTCTTTCGAAAATTCAGTTATTTATCGTTTGTTAAATTAATTTACAGTTCGAAAAATATATAATTAGTGCAATCGATGCTTTAAAAATAAAAGCTAATCTTTGCATATTTTTTATTCCAAGTTAGAATTCTCTATGCATCTTTCTTCATACATACATATAATAAACCATCAAAAGAACTCTATTGTGATATTACAACAATCCAAACTGAATTATATCGCATAAATAACAAGAAGTTCATAAAGAACTAAAATAGCCTACTTTCCTGTTACTTAAATACTTACTGAAGTTCTAATCGGGAAAAAAAACTATGTTCCAAAAGTAAATATCATCAACAGCCGTTTCTACACTAGATTTATACACATTAGAAAAAAAAAATCGAAACACAGCACCCAGCTATAATTTAAACTTCTAAAAGCCAAAATCAACTATTTTCCTTAATATTCTTTCGCAAATTAATTAAATATTATTTATCATCTGCTCGTGATTTATTTGTAGTTCGAAGAATAATTAAATATTTATTAATAACAAAAGTAATGAAACTACTCCGAACTGCATTAAAAAATAAGAAATGTAAATTAAAACTAAGCATAATTGCATGCAAAAGTATGCCTTGCCGCTTTCTTGGTAGATAATTAATGAATAATCAAAGAATCGAATTGTGCTACACTTTATGACGTCTTTCCAAACTGATTCATGAAAATATTATTTTGCTTCAAATATGTTTAAATAAATAAAGTTTCTCATGCCATTGTTGATTTGGCAACAGTGATTTAAATGACTCAAAATTGAATTTCAATGTTAATTCAATGGGAAATTCGCCGAAAGATAGTAGATTTATATCCGTCCAGACGTACAGACAGACGGACAAAAAGTATGAAAGTTGGGTATCTGAGGTCATAGCTTTCTAACAAAAAAAGAATTTTTAAGATCCGAGGGATAGAACCGATTTTGAATGAGGGATACGGACAGACGGACAGACGGAAAAACAGACAGACAGATGGACAGACAGACAGATGGACATCAACCGCATTTCAATACCTACAGTGATTTAAATGACTCAAAATTGAATTTCAATGCTAATTCAACGGGAAATTCGCCGACAGATAGTAGATTTATGTCCGTCCGGACGTACAGACAGACGGACAAAAAGTATGAAAGTTGGGTATCTGAGGTCATAGCTTTCTAACAAAAAAAGAATTTTTAAGATCCGATGATTAGAACCGATTTTGGAAGGGGGGTACAGACAGACAGACAAACGGACAGACAGGCGGACAGACAGACGGACAGACATACGAACAGACAGACATACGAACAGACAGACAGATGGACAGACAGACAGTTGGACATCAACCGCATTTCAATACCTACAGTGATTTAAATGACTCAAAATTGAATTTCAATGCTAATTCAATGGGAAATTCGCCGACAGATAGTAGATTTATGTCCGTCCGGACGTATAGACAGACGGACAAAAAGTATGAAAGTTGGGTATCTGAGGTCATAGCTTTCTAACAAAAAAAGAATTTTTAAGATCCGATGATTAGAACCGATTTTGGAAGGGGGTACAGACAGACAGACAAACGGACAGACAGGCGGACAGACAGACGGACAGACATACGAACAGACAGACATACGAACAGACAGACAGATGGACAGACAGACAGTTGGACATCAACCGCATTTCAATACCTACAGTGATTTAAATGACTCAAAATTGAATTTCAATGCTAATTCAATGGGAAATTCGCCGACAGATAGTAGATTTATGTCCGTCCGGACGTACAGACAGACGGACAAAAAGTATGAAAGTTGGGTATCTGAGGTTATAGCTTTCTAAAAAAAAGAATTTTAAGATCCGATGATTAGAACCGATTTTGGAAGGGGGTACGGACGGACAGACAGACAGACGGACATCGACCGCATGTCAATACCTACTTTTTCATTTTTTTAATTCTTTCGAATTAAAAAAAGAAAAGTAGGCTAAAAATGGAATGTAGCCTAATCTGATTTTTTGCTTCAAAATGGCGTATCCCCCTTGTCTGTGGGACTTGTGGTTCTTTCTGTGAAAGTGGGCGGACAGACGGACGGATGGGCGGACAGACGGACGGACTGAACGATTATAATACCTTCCACTTTTTACGTTATAAACGTAGTGTGGAAGCTAACAGAAAAAGAAGTGTGAAAGATAGGTCTCTGTGGTCCTACCTTTTCTAACAAAAAAAAAGAATTTTCAAGATCCGACGGATAGAACGGTTTGGGGAAAGGAGTATTGACAGACGGAAAGACGAACATCGTCAGCATGTCACAATACCTATATTTTCATTTTTTTTAATTCGTTCGTATTTAAGAAAAATAATGTAAAATTGGCAAAAAATTCCACCGCATCGAGTGCGTTTTCTTAAAATCAGGCGATTCCTACTTACAGCTATGGCAATCCAACCCAACTTTATATCCGTACAAAAGATCCATGCCCGAGATACACATAATTCCCGGATAGCTCTATATTTTGTTTAGATGGCTCCTTGATCCCTAAACGAAGTTATGACTGCTATATACTTGCAGGAACTGTATAGATCATCAGTGCTGTAGTTCTAGTTAATTCATACACTAGAAAAATGCCGGTTATTCCCCTGGGACGTCTCAACAGAATAGTCTTAGTGGATTAGGAAAGATCTTTCAATGTTCTTTATGGTGGCGCAAATAAAAGTGGCCTGGCCATGGAGGTAGGAATAAGACAGAAAATGCTGTTGAGTCAAAAACCAATGCAAAAACAGGTTTGTCATGTGAAGCCATTGATCGCTTCAATTTTAGGCCCAAACAGACTCTTGGCGAATTATTTGGCGTTAACTGTGCCCCATATTCACATGTGCACTGATCTGATCAACGCATACTTACACAACACGCAATAAGGTCTGAACATCGTCAATAGTCAATGTGTAGCTCTAATCTATTAACCAACAAAACCAACCAATGAAAAAAAGATTTTCCAAGAGAAGCTATTAGAAGCTTGAATAATTTTCGAATTAGACTTGGCGGCTTTCAGGCGGCTTCAATAGTTTTTTCTCGCCAAGCATCTCAATGCATTCCTAGCTCTATGCCGGGGCCACTTTTCTTTGCGCCAATCTGTATATAGGAGATCGCACACAGTTGTATTTTTTTTTTTTGTCTTCTATACTTTCCTATGTCTTTTTTTTTTACTCCCATGCATATGCGATATGCGTATAGTTCTTAGACGAGGTTTCTGGAGTTAATCGAACAAGCATATTAAAAGTTTCTGAGCTTATTCAACTAGTGTATCACGTATTTTATATCAAAAGGGTCACTATATTGGCGCAAACTCTCCGATCAAGGACAAGCAACGAAAGTTGCTGTTTTTTCCACCAACCAATGAAAGTTGTTTGTTGAAATGAATTAGAGAGCATTAAGGGGGAATGGGCGTGCTGGACCGCGGGTCTCCAAACTCAAATGCCTCAGTGTTAATCCTATGGCGAAAAACTATTTTCTCTGCCGCATTTCTCCGGCTTAATTGAATAATTTTACAAACCGTTTTTTTTTTAAAGATAAATGTAGATAACTTACGTCTCTATCCACTTTTTGAAATTGCTTCGAATATTTTGTGTAAAATTATTTATTGGAAATTAAAAAAAATATTCGAACCAATTTCAAAAAGTTGGAAGGTCGGGATCTGTAAGTCAACTACATTTATCACATAAAAAAATCCGCTTGTAAAAATATTCAATACAGCCGGAGAAATGTGGCAGAGAAAATAGTTTTTTTCCCATTAGATTAACACTGAGGCACTTGAGTTTGGAGACCCGCGATCCCATTCCCCCTTAAGTATTTATATTTTGTTTTTCGTATAATGTATTTATAACTCCACGTCCTTTCCCGAAAAGATACAAGCAAATTTAATCCAATGTTACAAAATATCTACTATTATTAATTACTAGCGTACAAATGTATTTCCAGAAACGTTGGTATATTAGCTTCCACACTACGTTTATAACGTAAAAAGTGGAAGGTTTTATAATCGTTCAGTCCGTCTGTCTGTCCGTCTGTCACCCACTTTCACAGAAAGAACCACAAGTCCCACAGACAAGTGGGATACATCATTTTAAAGCAAAAAATCAGATTAGGCTACATGCCAAATTTCATTAAAAAATTTAAACTAGAAGCTTATTTAAAATTTAAATAACTAAATTTTTTTATCAACATTAAAATAACATGCACATTCTATTTTTATTCATATTTTCACTGTTGTCATCTACAAGTCCCACAGACAAGTGGAATACGTCATTTTAAAGCAAAAAATCAGATTAGGCTACATTCCAAATTTCATTAAAAAATTTAAATTAGAAGTTTATTTAAAATTTAAATAACTAAAAATTTAATCTACATTGAAATAACTTGCAAATTCCATTTTTATTCAATATTTTCACTGTTGTCATTTCGTTAAACGTACGAGAAACTTTTGTTAAAATAAAAATAAACACACTTGAAAAAATATTTATTTATGTGATATAATTCGGTTTGGATTGTTGTATTATCACAATAGAGTTCTTTTAATGGTTCTATATATATGTATGAAGAAAGATGCATAGAGAATTCTAACTTGGCATAAAAAATATGCAAAGTTTCGCTTTTATTTTTTAAGAATCATTCGCACTAATTATATATTTTTCGAACTGTAAATTAATATAACAAAATATAAATAACTGAATTTTTGAAAGAAATGTAAATGGGAAATTGTTATGCTAAGTTTCGCTTTTATTTTTAAAGCATCAATTGTACAAATTATATATTTTTTGAACTGTAAATTAATTTAACAAACTATAAATAAGTGAATTTTCGAAAGAAATGTAAATGGGAAATTGTGGCGACAAAAATATTTATTAAAAAGATTACATAATTATTCTTCGAACTTTAAACAAATTTAGCAAACGATAAAGTCTAATTATTAAATCTGAGAAAGAAGATTAATGAAAATAGTTAATTTTGGCGTTTAAAACTTTGAATTACAAATAGCTAAAGGCCCTGTTTTTATTAGAATTAAATCACATTTGCCATTCGCAACAATCGCTCGAGAAACTTTAATTCTTTTAGACAATAAATTAAAATAAATTTATTTTTGCGACATCGATCAGTTTGAAATGACGTCAAATATATTTCACTACGGAATCCTTGTATGTGGATATGAAATGTTTTCATTCTATTTAAAAGCGAGGAATATGACATATTTATTCTTTAAAATATAAATTGATTTTTGCAAACGATAAGTAATAATTATTGAATTTTCGAAATAAAATAAATGAAACTAGCCAAATTTAGCTTGTAAATGTTAAATATAGAATTAATGTTGTGTTTGGCGCGTTTTTTCCTGTTAAACACAAATATGTGGAAGCGAGTTAAGTGACAGATTCTGTTACAAACCTACTTGTTTGGTTTATAGAGACATTTGGGCGGAGAACTAAATTATGGCGGCAATCTATTTACGGATCGTATGGTACAGTTAGTTTATTGTTAACTTGGACTAAATTATTTCTGAGGTAAATAGATAATTAACCTAAAGAATCGTGGCCGGATTTGGCGACTTTTCAAAAATCTCGCCATATCGAAATGACAACAAACCCCGGCACTTGCCGAGATGGTTGTCATCTCGAAATGACCAAAAATATTACCTAATTTTAAAATGACCGACTGAAAACAACAAAAAAGTATACTTTCAGGAATGGCTTGAAAAAGGGAAAAATAACTTTAAACATTATACACAAAACGTTAAAATGCCGAAGAAATGATTTAAAATAAGTAAATAATTATTTAAAATCGTTAAGCATATAATTAATAAAATATTAGTGTAAAAAAAATTCAGAATAAATTAAATGCATTTAAGATTTAGATGGATTAACATTTAGAAATTGGCAATGCAATTTCTAATTTCACCGAAGGTTGCCATAATACCAACTTGTCGGTGTCACCAGATTTCGCGTAAAATTACCGGCCACGATTCTTTAGGTTAACCATTATCTAACCATTATCATCCTTAACTTATTAAAGATATATGAATTATATATTTGTTTCAAAGACCCACGATCCGTTGCTAATAATATTGAAACAATTTAAATAGATTCATACTATTGTATCTCATTAATATCGTTGTGTAAGTTAATGCAGTCAATAGAAAAATTGCAATAATATCCTTGAACATTCGGACACTAAGTGTGTTTTAGCCATTATTTGTTTTTTATACCACGTGGCAAATTTTTACGTGAATCTCATTCCAAAACTGTTATTCAATATGACTTTTTGAACAAATTCTTTTTTTAAATTAGTTTTTTAAAATTTAGTTTTTTCTAGTGCATGTTTTTATAAATTGTTAACTAAAAAAATTAAAGGAAAATCCTTAACTTATTAATGATATATGAATTCTATATTTGTTTCAAAGATTCACTATCCGTCGCTACTTATATTGAAACAAATTAAATAGATGCATACAATTTAAAAATGTCAAGCTCTTTCACATTATGCGTGTAGGATAAGTTGTAACTTTGAGCTGCTAAATGACCATGTTCCTCATCGAAATTAAATATGAAAATTATACCAGTAAAAAATTTTATCAAAAAACATGGAAAAAGCGACAAAGTGCGACTAATTTTGGTTGCTACCTAACTTTAGTTTAAATTGTATCTTAGGGACAGTATTATTTCACTATTTGGGAGAAACTTTACTGCAATTGCATTATAATAGTAAGAAAAAATCATGCAAATAATTTATAACAAGCATTTACGCTTGCAGGAAAGGGGGATCAATAGTTCGATTTAAAGAAAAAAGAAATTTCAATAAGGAGATTCTTACATAAAACGTTTAGGAACTGAAAAGTAATAATCAATAAAGACAGTATTCATATCATACCTGCTACGCTTTGTCTAGTAAAATACGATATTCAATCTTCAATGCGCTTGAACAGCATACTACCATTATGAATTGAGTTGTATTTTAACTACACGGAGCGGTACCAACAGCTACATTCAGAAAGAGCAACACACAATGATATGAATCAATGCCTCTCTTATCCTCCCCCACCCTTAAAAAACGAAGAAAAAACATATATAATGTCAAATCTTGTATCACTTCGATATGCCTCGATTGTATTTCTTCACCCGGATTTCTGTATAAGATTTTGGGTACTAGAATACGACAAATATTTTATTAAAAATTCAGATGTTGATGGCACATAAATGTCCTAATTTTTTCCCCGACATGGAACTTGCATCGTTTCATTTTATAGAATCCTAATATAAAAATATGACATAGACATGGCTTAAACCCCTCAAAAAATTATATTTTCCACCCTTATAAAAATTCATAATTTAAATTACCTCTTTAACATGTCTTCAATATTACTTGTTAAACTTTAACACGAAGCAGAAGTCAGACATCCATCCTCAGGGGCACTCAAAGCCTTGTGCCAACGGATGCTCCTGCACCCCACTTGCCTTCCAGGCTATGGCCTAGAGGCACACGACAACAACAAATCTTTTACATACCAATAGTGCCAATCAGTCCATTCTCACAATCTTTTGTCGAATCTTTTTACATCTGAAAATATATATAGTTCCATGACCTTTTACCTTTTCCCATCCCCCATTCTCGCACCTAATTGGTCAATTGAACTGAACCAGTCGTCACAATCTGCAGCCTTATGACACGTCACCACTTGCTCTCAACCTGCCAACACGTTAGCTTCATTTTTGTCATACATTTGATTTATAATGTCGATTTTCTGGAAACCAGTGAATACGTTCTGTATTTCCGTGGCAATTTTTAGGTTGTCTAATCAGAAAGGTATCGTAACATTTTGAAACTGTTTTTTTAACAACTGTGCGTCTCTGAATCCAAGATCAACATTGAACATATCACTCGATTTGTTCGTGTTAAACGTTTAAATTTCTAAATTCGTTAAAATGTTAAAATTATGTATTAAGAATATGGTCTTATAAAAATGCTATATATATTCTATATGCTATAATGCTATATATATTCTTGCATAGGTATAATCTTAAAGGACTTGACATTTAATTTCTTTATTAACAAAATAATTTTCATTAATTTTTATTTTATTCTAGGAATAGTAGCAGGTCATCATGGGTAATATATAAAATTCAAGATCCCATAGTCACCCAGTCCCTGATGAGTTAGTGTCAGCAGTGTCCTTTAACTTACATATGAGTACATACATTTTATCATGATATCGTATCTAACATAGTACCATATAAAATTTAACTGGATCTAAAACAAGTGCAAAAGCAAATTCATATCTATTCCAAGATAAATAGAAAAATCAATATACAGGGTGTCCATTAAAGAATGTCCGAGTTTCAAATTGTAATAGTATTGTGGTTGAAGTGTAATTATAATGTGGTTGAAGGTGACGAATAAAGAATAACTCCAACAGTTTCAGATAAGCGCATGCGCTTGTACCGCTACATCGTTGTGCAGGCTGTTGCTTCCATTACTCCGGACTTTCTGCAGACAGTATGGGAAGAATTGCATTTTCGTTTGGATGTGTGCCGTATCACTAAAGGCGCACACATTGAGCACTTATAGGAAAAACTAGGTTAGTTTTCCTTCAATGTCATGTATGATTTGTTATATGTAGTATAAAATAAACTCCTGTAATATACCATCAAAACTCTGACATTCTTTTACGGACACCCTGTATTTTATAGATATGAAAGTTACAGTTTCACCATATAATATCTTATTAAATACTGAACTTCTAATGTTACAGATACGATATTGTATAAAACCTTCTAGTATTAGTGATGTTGCTATATTATGCCTTATGGATTTTTTACCTCATCCTTTTAATGATCTATTACTCGTTTTTATACAGTGTTTTGCTTCTGAGAAAGAAATAAACACAAAATTTAAGTTTTCTATAGTCATACAGCTTTAAAACGTCATATATGCATATTTTTTCTTGATATTGTGTATGACATGTTATTTTTAAAATTTAATTGGATTTAAATAAGTATGAACCACAAATTCACAACCATCCCAAGATAAATAAAAAATCAATATATTCTTATAAACATAAAAGTAACAATTCTACCATATAATATATTATTAAATCTTAAATGTCTCTCATTACAGATACAAAATATTTGTTATAAGACCCTATAGTATTAGTAATGTTGCTATATTATCCCTTAATGATTGTTTACCTTATCCATTTATGATCTATTACTAGTTGTTGTAGAGAGTTCAGCTTCAGAGGAAGAAATAAACATAACAAAGTTTTTCGATTGATAATTTTTAAAAAAATTATTTTAAATGTTTAAAAATTTTATTTAAAACAATCTAATACATAATTTAAAATGTAATATATTTATACAATAGCGCTTTATTGATTAAATAAAATTGTATTGAAATAAAATCAAAACTACAAACGATACTCGGAATTTAGATTTTTTTTTTCAAGTCGCAAAAGTAAAATGTTTACACCATAATGATAAATATACTATAGATATTCTAATGAATTGAGCCGAATAACAAAAAATGTTATGGATTTCTGTTTGAAACCTAATTCCAAATTTAACATTGATTATTGCCATTGAAAATATACTGTAAGATACAGTTACAACATCATTAAAGTCACTTGAAAACTAAATAAAAATACTTCAATTTCAACATATTCTCTCATCAACTTTTCCTTACAAGTTATTGTCTACAGCCAGGCGATTTCTTGTAGAAGCTATGAATGGAATTAAATTGACTTTGAAAGCGTTGAAGGTCATTTTCAAATAAAAAATGTTCGATTCTAAATATAGTCAGGACACGTACCGAGAGTATCTTAGCCTTTTACTTTAGTTACTTCTTAGGCAAAGTTAAAAGTGGTAATCTTCGAAGGGGGATAGAATCCAAATACCTTCTGGGCTTATATTCTTTGTTGACCATTCTAGAATTGAAAAGCTTAGTGAAAGAACGTGCTAAGTGACATTTTTAAAAAAGTTGAGATTTTTGTATCAATGAACATGTTATTCCGTCCTTTAAAGATAACTTAAATTTTATGAAAAGAATAATGTGGAAAAGTATATTTTTTACCTTTTGTAATTGCTGTTTTTAACGTATCTAAGTGCAAACGAAAATCTTGACAGCTGTTTTTTTCGTTTCCACCTTTTTGTCATTTAGCACGTTCTTCCACTACGCTATTCAGTTTAAAGAGGCGAATGATTGACGTCAACATACACCCTTATTTGAGATCAAATGTCAAACATTTTGATTTCTAAGCCACAGATTAATTTTCTATTAAATATCTATGATAAAAATGATGACTTTTGGCTATGTCCTGACTACGCCACAAAGGCAACAAATGCCCCAAAGGCAACAAAACTTGGCGACTTGGCAGAGTCAACCACCATGCTATTGCATTGCTTGGCGCGCTTGGCGGTCGCCAAATTTTGTTGCGTTTGTTGCCTTTGTGGTTTGATGTCGTAGTGAGGACATAGCCTTTTAAATTGTAAGCAATTTAAATTCCTAAATTAAATTGCGTTATTTTCTTTACCAAATTTTGTTTCAGTACCCACTCTCAAAAAGTACATTATTTATATTTAAATCAAGTTTTCCTTTTTCTTTTCAGAAAAAAATTTAGACTTTTTGTTTAAATAAAATTTTTAATTTTAAATTGTATTGAGCTCAGGTTTTTTTTAACGTAAATGACTGTATGAAGGGCGTAGTTGCAAAACTCACATTTTCCAAAGTATAACTAAAATATACGGTGTGACTCGTTCATTATGGCGACTTTTGACGATCGTTTCTTCTAATGGACAATGTCTCTAATGAATACACCAGCCCCAATAAGTTAGTTACACTTTAGGGAAGGTGGTTTTGAAACTAATTGATGACACAAATACACTGCTCAAAACAATTAGTAGAGCACTGTGCGTACTTTTGTTAACCCTTTCAGTTCAAACTTTATATTTTTAGTTCTAAAAATCTAAAATATGTTAAATTGATTCGTTATGCATGCACAATTAAATGGTAAAAAAAAACAGGGGGGAAAATCTTAATTTGTTTAACTAAAATTTAAGGGGTAAAAAATTGGAATCATAACTTTTGAATAAAATATAACAATTTTTTCAAAATTTATTTGTTAAAAAAGTTAAAATCAACTTTTAAACATCTAAGAATGCAAGCGTGAGAAATTTAAAGTCTATTTATTTCATAAAACCTTTTTAGAATTAATTTTATTTTAACATGTTTTTCATATTTTCATTTAATTAAAACAAACATTAGTTAATTCTTCAAAAGATGTGATTCTACCATCAAACGAAAAATAAGTGCAAGCTTAACTTAGTGAGAAAAAAATCGCAAGCTGACGATTCCAAATTGATTTATTGGGGTGAAAGGGTTTAAGCCATGCGATCCCCCAATTATTTTGAGCAGTGCCTATTTAAAACTAAATTGCCACAATTCCGTAATAAACTGGGAAATAAGGAAATAACCGATAAGAAATAAAAACTCTTTTAGACAATACCTTCTAGAAGAAATTATCTTTTGCGCATTTTGTTATAAATAAAAAATTTTAATAAGATAAAAATGCTTATAAAATGTAAGTAATTAATAAAAATAAAGTTTTTCCAGTATCTGCTTAGATTATAATTCTTAGTAAATCACAAATATGTTTAATTTATTTTCATATGAATATAAAAGTAAAGATATATAATTGATTTTGACTATTTTTATGATTTTGTTAAACTTCTGTTTTAAAATTTCACTTTTACCTAATTAACTGTTAGTAATAAAATTAAAATATCATCAAATTAGTTAAGGATTATAAATTAATAGGAAATTTAAAAACATATTTTTTTTCTGCAACTTAGCTTCAAGATACATTTGAATGTGTTCGTAGATAACTGCAATTCAATAATATGTACATACTTATTTTTGACCCGTTTTCATATAATAATATTTATTTTGAGAATTACCATGATCTCCAGAGGCTGTCCCTAGCTGAGCAATCTTTGATAGACTTGTTCCTTTGGTGCCCGTTTCCCTTGCTTCTGTTCTGAATTTTGTTACATGGATTAATTTTTTCCAATAAAGCCACGCTTTAAAAAAAACACTTGGGAGCTATTTAATTTTTTAAATGACCATAAACGAAAAACGAAACCCGAACCTTAATGAAATGAAGTTATATTTAATCATCTTTAAGTATTATTTATGCTACTCCCACTATTGTATAATGGTTAATTAAATTGCATAATTGGTTTATTATAAAGTTAAAATTTAAATCGTTTCTTACAGTTTAATTAATTATTTTATTTAAATTTTTTAATATATATTTATGACAAATTATAACTTAACCTTCTCTCTCCTTATTCTTATATTTTTTAAACTTAATAACTTAAATTATCTTTTTCATATATTCTTAATATCACTTAGTACTTTAACATCCCAACCACAGCCTGTCGGCGACAAACAGTCGCCTAGATCAATCGTTCTCACAGAAAATGTTTAGTCATCACATTTTAAAGTTAGCCTTTTCAAACTTTCTCATGACTCTGATTGGTCAGTGGAGGAGGGCTCGAGATTTTTCGTCATTTTTGTAAGCATTCGGTCACACTCTCTCGTCGACTGCAGACGACAAATCAACCTTCTCCTGATGACTAGTTGTTAAATAAAAAATCTTTAATTACTCCGAAGTTTCCCCGTCGACTTATTTTACATATATTTATATACAGACCCTACCAGCGAGTGAAGAGTGAGTGTTTTATTCAGCTAGGCGAATAATAGCTGGGTGAAAAAAATTAAAATACATTTACACTATTATTATTATTATATTTGCATTATTATTCATGTTTTAAATTGGAAAAGTTTGAGTATCTGCTCCAATTTGTCTTTTTTTTTCAATTTTCAACTCCTTCATGTGCTTTATACTGAATTGCAATTCAATTGGTATATTATTCATGAAATTCTAACGTGTCAAAGTCATAAACAAAGAGCTTAACAGCAGAGCTGACATGCTATAACCAAACTATCTCTTTTAAACTTTACCCTATGGAAACTAACTCTGACGCGTCAAGCTGAGTTCCATTAAACAAACTTAATTCGGCCTCTTCGATTCTTATGCAATCAATCCCATTCAGAAATGAGGACATTATTCTGTAATTTGACAAAAGTGTAACTAAAAATTTACTTATTCAGAGTGAAACCAGTTAAAAATAGAAAATATTGTCTTTAGGCACATAAAGTTAGGTAATTTAGGCGATTTTGTCGTTTCCGGCTGTCTATTTCTATCATCCTTTAGGAACTTTAACACAGCCAATTATGCCTCGTGATTTGAAACCCTGGTCAAGTAACGAGGTTGACACCTGAGCGGGCACCCAACGGAACTTCGAGCGGCACTTTCAACTTCACAGATTTAGCGAGCACGTATATAGTAGCGTACTCGGGTACCCAAGTGACTTTTAGAGGGATCAATAGAGGGAACTTTTGGAGGGGAGGGAATCACTAAATTCAATATCTTTTTTCATTAAATTTAAATTATTAATGCTCCCGAAACCAAAACTTCTTCATGCTTTACAGAGCTTTTTTCAATAATGCACTAAATTTAAGTTATTCTGGAAATAAAATTTATTTTAATCTAAGTTACATAATGAGGGCAACTACATGTGAGCCTGTAAACGACTTGATAGCAATTTTCTTAAAAAAATCAAATGTTTATGCTTAACAGTGTCGATGTAAACATAAGGATTTAACTTTGATGGAAATATCGGTTACAAGATTGTTAAAGAAACGGAGCAAAATGACTTCAAAGCTGATTAAAGTCACCCCAAAGGCAATTCAAAAGCTCCGAATAGACTGTTTTGACAATGCAAATACTTCATTATCAGAATATTCCACACATTCATAGAAATCATCTTCGCAATTTGTGATCTCAAAGATAGACTTTCTGTAAAGTTTCCATATTTGTTTGGATAAAGTGGCGTCGCTCTTTTATGTCGTCGAAATTTTAAATTGGAACGTTTCATTTATCTACTTCTGAGTCAAAGAGGTACAGTTCCCAATCTGACGATTTTCCTACTATTTGCATTTCTGCAATTAAAATTGAAATCAGCATTAAACGTCAAAACTAAATTTTTATCAAACAAAAGTTAACTTAAGCTGACTAAATATACAAACATTGATGTTGTGCAAATTTTTAAGGTCATTAAGATAGAACTTGTACTCATAAAAAAACTTAAATGATAGTTCCATAGCGTTAAGAGCATTTAACAATTGTAAGAAAACATATGCACAATTCTCTTAGTAACATTCATTTTATAATCTAAAATAAGATTGACTTCTACTTAGTGACTATTTTACATCTGCCTCATTTTAGTAGAAATATATCAGATAATTTGGAGGTGAAAACAAACATGTTACTCCTTCAAAGAATCTTTTTAAAAAATGAGATTTTATCAAAAGTGTTCACTTAGAAGAAGATAGATTCAAAGTTTTTTACTAGTCTAAGGAATGGAATTATCTTAATACAAATACAAATACAAAAATTGTCGACCAACAACAGGCCAGAGGCCCAGCAAGGTTGGTCCAAATTAAATCTAATACATTACCAGTTTCCAATGTCCGTCAAGTGTCTTCTTAAAATCTTCTAATCTCTTCGAATGCACAACATAATCTGGTAAAGCATTCCACTCATTGACAACTCTATTGTAAAAATAATGTTTTCTTACCTCCCTTCTAAAGCTCGATTTATTCAATTTCTGATCATGACCTCTCGTCCGGCTATTTAAAGTAAAATCTAAGCCCTCCATGTCTCCTGTTTTATGAACTTGAATAACTGTATTAAATCACCCTAGCTCTCCTGTTTTCCAGGGAATACATGTTTAAAGATCTTAATCTGTTATCATAATCAATACCCGATAGACCCTTAATCATTTTTGTAGCCCTATGCTGAACTTTTTCAAGCAACTCTATATCTTTTCTGAGGAAGGGAGACCAAAACTGAACAGCATATTCCAGATGTGGCCTTACCAATCCCCTATACAATGGCAAAATAATCTCCTTAGATTTAGAAGTGATACTTTTTCTAATATATCCCAACATTCGATTGGCTTTCTTACTTGCCTCAACACACTGCTTACTCATTTTGAAATCATTGTTCACCAAAACTCCTAAATCTCTAACGAACTCACTATCTTGGACACTTTCTCCCTGTAAAACATAAGAATGATTAACATTGTTCTTACCCAAATGCAAGGTTTGACATTTGTTAACACTGAACGACATGCCCCAGCGTGAAGCCCATTCAGTAATTTTCGTAAGATCATTTTGTAACTGCTCAATATGCTCAACAGAATTTACCGTACTCGTCACTTTTAAGTCATCTGCAAAAATACTTAACTTGCTATTCAACCCCCAGCTGATATCATCAATAAACATAATAAATAAAATTGGTCCTAGTACAGAGCCCTGAGGCACTCCACTTACAACCTCATTCCAATCAGAGTACTTACCATTAATGTGAACCCGTTGTTTTCTATTGGTCAACCAATTTTTAATCCAACGGACCACACCTTAAGAGCTTTTACTTGCATACAAATAACGTCTAGTCTGCATTGATAACAGTGGATGTGACGTTTCGAATTCTTTCCACTGATAAGTTTTGAATACCTCTCTGTCATTCTCTATAATGAATATTTTAGTTACAGTTTTAAGTTCATCATCGTTGCGAGTGTCCGCCAACTCGATCAAATCACAGACGCTTGAAACTTTCATTCCAGACTTTAAATGAAAAAGGCACCAGCATCGCAAAGCCCCTAAACGGTACAGGCAACTAGAACGATATAACTTACAGGTGATTTCCCAATTTACGTTTTCGATTTTACCAGTATAGATGTAGACCAGCATGCGATGGGGGGCATCGTATCTCTGTCCACATCGACAACATGGACTCGATCACTTTTATCTTCAACAAACATGGAGTGGAACACTGAAGATCTGGCACTCAAGATAGATTTGTGGACATGAAACGTTTTCGATCCGACGCATAGTTTTAAATCAAAAAGTATTCCTTCTTCGAACATAGATCTTAAGTCGTCGATAACTTTGACATGTGAATTAGGTGATTCAGCTTCTGTCATACACAGTTTGTCATGCATGACTTTTGAATGTTTAGCAATATAATCACTAGCATCATTTGAATTATTTTCGACTTCACTCGGATACAACACTCGCAGAAATTGTACAGTCGAATCGTAAAAGCAATGTATTTTCCACCATATATACATGGCTATTTTGCAACAGTTTATTCTTTGAAATACATAAGGGGAATCGCCAGTACTGTTTGCATGAGCTGTATTCGAATCTGTGTTGGTATTTGGAGGAAACAATGGAATTCTTTTCATGACCAATGATTGATAACTTACCGAAAAGTGAAGCCATTCTCTGCGAGACTCTTCTAGAATAATCTCAATACAATACTCACCACCAGATTTATCCAAAAAGAACAAAAATGTCAAAGGTGGTATGTGTTCCAAAACTGGTTTAACTTTCATTGTAGATCTCAGTTCTTTCCGTAGAGTGTCTACTTCCTTATACCAAACATAAAAGATCTCAATTCTAATCCTATTAAAGAACGTCCTATTTGGGAATATAATTTACCAGGGCTTCCACTTTTGTTCCACAGATGACATTGTACGCTCAAAACGTTATTTGGCAAATACTCGTTTCTGAACAAACCAAGTATTAGATCCGGTTTGAGGAAATCGCTGCAATTCCAAAAATCTTTCACGCGAAAGACGCGATGGTTAATTTTTCGCTCCTCAATAGCACAACCTTTCGAATCCAGAAATGAAAGAGTGCAGTCCACTTCGATGCTGTTTGGACAGGACCATAATCGTCAAGATATCTTACCAATTCGAGAGCAGTGGAATTGTCGTCAGTCATTCCTCTAGGGTACAGGCATAGACATTTTGTTTTGTCCAAAGTTCTTGATGTGAAAATAGGACTTCCAAGAGGTTCGCCAGTCTGTTGTATGCAGTGAGAGTAATTCTCGGTTTTCCATATGAAGATATCTCCTGATTTTTCATTCTCAGTCAACATGGTAACTGCACCTTTTCGTACACAACTTTCAGTCCAAATGAATAGATTTTCGTCTAATATGATATTTTTTATTCGTTGTTATGTGAAATAGATAAGGTTTTTGTGATAATTTAGTTTCTATTGCTCAAATACACGTTTTACGGTCATATCAAGCATTCATAAACTGATAAATGTTTTGAATTGATTAGAATAAATTATGGTTTATACATCATATCTCAACTATTATTTGAAATAAAGGTTGATAAAAATGGACATTTAGGTGAAAATAAGAACGTTATATTTCAAACATTGGTTCAATTTTTACGGTACCAAAAAAATCGTTAAAATAACCGTTTAACCCTTTAAAACCCAGAAAGATATAACGCTGCTGTGTGGAACCGTGGGCATAAAGTCTACTCAGGCGTTGGCCTCTTTACTTGACCTAGCATCAAAATTACAGGGTTTATAACCATATTCTTGTGTAATTACTGTGAATTTAATCCACACAATCTAACAAAGTATTAATATCCAATAATTAAAAAATACTTTGTATAACCATAGGTTCTTAAAAACCTGTTATGAACAAATAAAATACCGACTGGGTCACAGGTAGGTTAGTACATGTATTTTCCGGTTCGAGTGCTTGATCAGAGACCCGCTTATAAACCTTCGTTAAGTAAGGCAGACTCAGACAGAATTTTTATGCTGACCAGAGAGAAAAATACACTCAGGGCGAAGGCGGGAATTGAACCCGCAACCGGTAACTAGGTCACAAAATAAGGTTAAAAGGGTTAAAATTCCTACCATTGCTTTATCCTAAATAAATCATTTAACCCTTTCCTTCTTGTTCCCGTGAAAATGACGGTGTGAGGTTTCGCACTGAATTCCTCGCTCCCGTGATAATTACCGACTGAAGTGTTTGTAGTAATATACCTATACGATTAAAACTAATTCATTTCCTTTTCCTGGAACTGTCAAGATTGTGAAGTTGGGCTGTGTATCTTACTTTGAAATTATCCCACAAGAAAAATGACTAACCTTTATTTACGATATACGTAACTTTAATAAAATTTTTTTACTGTTTTAAACTCATATTTTGAAATGAACTTAATCACTCCATTTTCCTCGAAAACCAACATTAACTCTTAAGGAACAGGAATGTTCTCTTTTCCTAGAACTTATTCTTACATTTCAAACCAAAAACAAATTAAAAATTTAAAATGAATAGATATATATTGCTCCAGCACATATTTTCATCTAATTTCCAGGGATAAAACAATAGGTTTTAGAACTGTCCTTTAAATTACACACATTTGTAACAGTTAAAAAACTAGTTCAATACGAAATTTAGCAATCTTAAATGTTTCTATACATGCGATATTCGAAACAATTAATTTTAGTACAAATAGTTGACTCGTTATAGCAACGAACAGGTAACGATATCCAGGGTGAGGAGTAGCATAGGTGATTTATTTAAAGATTATGATGTTATTGATTAGTTGAAATTTAGAGACATCTTTAATGATAATCTTCACATAATTGATAATATCGAAGTTTCAAGATTGATTGACATAATCTTTAACATTCGCAATAAATATAAAAACATAACAAAGTGAAGTAGACTCTTCCTTGCCAATGTCTTGTTTTACTTTTAGTTCTTATGTGTTTGAATTTATCTCAAATTAACATTTATTCAGGCAATAAAACTCATCATCATTTTATATACTATACTCATAAGTTAATAAATGGACATTTTCTATGTACCTAACTTCGTAGACATAATAAATGAATGAGGGAATAATAATTATATCTCACGAATATACTTCCGCGTTAAACAATACTAAACAACAACTTGTTGGCGTTTAAGTTTCAACGTCACTTGAAAGGTGTCCACTTACAAAGATGTATGAACCGCATAATTATTTTGAGAAAATTCTAGGCTAATTAATGCATATTAATCTTTTGTTGTTAGTGTAAGTCAAGCATAGATTCATTTAAATATTAATTGGCAATCACGTGCCTAATGCTAACGACGGATTTTTTGGAACCAGAATAGGCAATGGCCAAGTTGCCACCAGTTTTAGGAGAAAATCATACGAAAATACCATGTAATTCTAAATTACAACATGACCTAAATTTAGCTGCATTTTGGAATCTTTTTAGTACTTTAAAAATAAAACGTGAAACCTGCTGTATTTTAGGTATGTTTTTAATTTTGGAATTAAATGGATTCTATTTTTCCTAAAACTGGTGGCAAACTGCCCATGCCCTTTATTCTGGTCTCCATCCGTTCCATGTTACATTACGTCAGGACGCAATCTTCTACTTTAACTATGATATTTATAATCAAGATTAAAAAGTGATTTAATACAATTTACATTAAAGGAAAAAATTAGCGTATAATATCTACACTAATAAAACTGAATTATGTAAACGTTATTAATTTGATTTTCAAATTTAATAAGCTTGTAAGCTCCTTAAGTTGTGATTACACTTACAGTTAAATAGAATTAGCTTATGGATTACAAACTACATTGACAATAATCATTATAAACTAAGGTTAAGATTTATTCAAAAGTTTGTTTTCTCATTGAATATTCCAATAACTAGTTTTTTGAGTTTGATAATTATTGTAATTGTGTAAGTTGTTTGTTAGTTCGATTATATAAATCGTATTAATGAAATTTTCTAAGTTGTGTAGTTTTATGTTTTATATTTGAATATCTTTTAAGTATACATTATTAATTACAATAAAACCTTACTATTAATACTTACTAGTAATTTACCGATATAAGATGGTAAAAAAATTGTATCCACCCTTAAACAATCAGTGAAAATAATGTATTAGAGGGAATTGGATAACTATTTCCTATTTAGACATTGGATACATAAAATTTTAAAAAACCAACTTGTTGGCGGAGCTTTCAAAGCACATTGCAGTAGTGCATCACTTTAACAAAGATGTATGGAACCGCATAATTATTTTTGAGAAAAAATTCTATAGGCTAATTAGATGCAATATTAATCTTTTTGTAGTGTAAGTCAAGCATAGATATCATAGTTAAAGTATTAGATTGGCAGATCACGTGACCTCCAATGCTAACGACGGGACGCGCATGGAGACCAGAATAAGAGGGCAATGGGGCCAGTGTTGCCACCAGTTTTAGGAGAAAAACACTACGAAAAAATAAAATTTAATTCTAAAATTACAAAACAATACCATAAAAATTTTAGCTGCATTTTGGAATCTTTTTAGTGACTTTAAAAAAAAACGTGAAACGCTTTGCTGTATTTTTATGGTATGTTTTTAGTTTTAAAATTAAATGGTATTTTTTCGTAGTGTTTTTCTCCTAAAACTGGTGGCAACACTGGCCCTATTGCCCTCTTATTCTGGTCTCCATCCGCGTTCCATTGTTAGCATTGGACGTCACGTGATCTGCCAATCTCATACTTTAACTATGATATCTATGAAGTCAAGAGACTAAAAAGTGATTATAACTACAACGTTTAACATTAAAGGAAAAAAATTAGCGTAATAGCTGATCTACAATAATTAAAACTGAATTATGTAACATGCTTTATTTAATTTGATTTTTCAAATTTAATAAGCTTGTAAGCTCCTTTTAAGTTGTGACTTACACTACAGTTACATAGAATTAGCCTTTATAGGAATTTACAAAAACTAAACATTGACAATAATCATTATAGAACTAAGGTTGAAGACTTTTATATCAAAAGTTTGTTTTCTCATTTGAATAATTCCAAAAACTAGTTTTTTGAGTGTTTGATTACATATTGTAATTGTGTATTGTTGTTTCTTAGCTATCGAAGAGTATATAACATCGTATTAATGAAATCGTACATAAAGTTGATGTAGTTTTATTGAAGATTTTTATATTTATGAATATGCCTTTTAGGTAGTAGACAGATTATTTATATTAAATAATTAAACTTACTAGTAACTGCACTTACCTAGTAATTTACCGACTGCCTAGGAAATGATAAAAAAAAGTATTCCACTCTCTATAAGAGCAAATCAGTGAAACATACGATATCTAGGATATGCGCAGATTAACCGATTTCCGTATTTTAGCGGAAGCATTGATACATATAAATTTTTAAAAAATAGCAGTTACAACTATTCTAAAACGAACTGTGGATGGAACTGTCAAAATATATTGCAACACTGCAGAACACAACAATGCTCCGGACAGCGGTTTTAGAAATCTCGGATATTCAGTCATAATAAAGCGGGAAAATAATTGTTCGTCGAATTGCGAGAATAACAACCATTGCTACATTCCGAGTGGAGTGCCATGAAGTTGAAGTTTTACCAAATGTTATTTTACCTGTTGTTTGAGATAGTATATAACAGGCTGTTTTATAGGTGATATAACGAGGGCTGTTTTTTTTCAACCTCCGATGGGCTGTAACAAAAAGAGGGGTCAAAATACAAAAAAGATTTTTTTTTACCTAAAGTAATGTACAATACTGCTTATTTCTCCAGGACATGTGGACCAAGCATCGCCACTTTTCCTGCAAGACGAAAGTACTTTCACTCGTCAGTGATTGGTTTGATATGTCACACGTAAAATTAATCACTGACGAGTAAATATGCTTTCGGTAACGTCTTGGCGGAAGATTAGCGATGTTTGGCGAAGGTTCACATGTTTTGTCTCTCCGCATATGGGCCATCTTTGTTGTTGTTTCTAATCCTCAACTCGTCTGACAGTAGTCAGAGCTCCAAAAGGTTGTTGACAGTTAAAAAGTCAATTACAGTCTAAGGGTCTGATGGGCATCTTTACCTGCACGGAGGCGTCCTTGGTGGCGAGCAGGCGGAGGCGCTCCTTGAGCTGCAGTGCCGTGGGCTGAGGGGCGGCGCCATTCCACGAGATGACGGCCTTGCTGAGCGGGGACACCAGGCGACTCGCTCGGCTACCACCGCAACCCATTGCACCAACCTGAAACACCCTTTTGAATGAAACCAAAAATGAAAAATAAGGGCTAGGAAAAATGTCTACACTCTTAGTTCGGCAAATCCGAAAATAGAAAATAGCAACTAAAAAGGTAAAGTAACAGCTAACTAAATATTTCGAACACCATACCAATTTCTATTAATGTTGACTATAAGGAATGTGTGGTGCTAAACAAGTGTAGTTGACTAACCACTAGTAACCGGGATTACAAAGGTAAATATGTACATTAGTTCAGCTGCATTTAAGGATTTTTAATTAAAAAAACACAATTTCTATTTGTGACTAAGGATGAAAGCTACCAATTTACCACATTCAAACAAATGCAATTTATATTACTTTGTACGCAGATAGACAGTTGCCTTAACCACTTAAATGTAATGGGTCGCACTTTTAGTCTGATTTCATATTCCGAATTCTTTAAATTCTGCCAAAGAATTCTTTAAATTCTGCCAAAGCAGAGGAAAGACATTAAAAAGGAAGAAAATCCTCTCATTCATAATCATCTTGGCGATTAAGGCATTTGTTACACCTGTAAACAAGCTTTTAAATACCCTCTTCATAAAATGTAACCGCCAATAATTGAGAGGGAGTTGTGACGGTTTCGTTTAAAAAAAGTAAATTTGGAAGCTTTACGTCAATTTTTTTCTGTCCTCCAAGCCACTGCTAGTCCATAATTCAATTATGGTGAACCTTTGAGTTTCCCTAAACACTTGGTCAACTCGCTGAACAAAACTGTCTGTAGCGACAGACTTGCTTCCTTGGTCCCCTTCTTCATGAACATCAGAATTGTTCAGCGAGTTGGCCAAGTGCGGAAACTCGAAGGTTTACCATAAGTGAATTATTGATAAGCATAGTGGCTTGGATTTCAGCGCTTCCAAGTTGACGTGGAGCTCAAAGAAACCGTAACAACTCCCTTCAAATCATTGGCGGCTACATTTTATGAAGAGGGTATTTTAAAGCTTGCTTACAGATATGGCAAATACTTTAATCGTCAAGGTGATTATATGGAGAAATAAGCAGTATTGTAAAATATTTTAGTATTAATATTAGTTAAAATTTTTAGTATTAAAAAATATTTTTTGTATCTTAACCCGTCTTTTTGTTACAGCCCATCATAGGTTGAAAAAAAACAGCCCTCGTATATGAAGAGTACAGGGACAGAACCCCTTTACAGCATAGTAGTTTGTGTAATGTAATCGTTTCCGGCTGCCTATTTCTAGCCTCCTTTAGGAGCTTTAACACAGCATAGTTTGTGTGCACCAGGTCTGCTTAGCGAGTCATCACCTAAACTGGTGTGAAAAAAAACCAGTTTTGCCTTGATTCTTATCACGCGGCGCACGGGATTACTATATCTATGATCAAAATTAACTCCAGACAAATAGGTTGACGCTTGAACTGCTGAAGAAGAACCATATGAAAAACCGGTTTCCGATCGCTGTTACTTGTCAACCGGTTTTAATTACGGACAAATTCCCTGTCGATGAAGGGTTTTTTTGCCTGTACTCTTCATATGGGATAAGAACATGTGAGGTACACCTATGATATGATGGCCGGTCTGTTCATTGGCGACTTTTGGCGAGGTTGAAAAAACTAACGCAGAGATAATATCTATCGATTTGTATGATAAATGAAGTGGAATGTTTACTACAGTTGGCCATTTCAGCTGTTTGGAAGCAACATAAAGCAAATCTCCAAATCGAGACCGGTCATTATATCATAGCTGTTTTGACTTCAAATGGAAAGCAACCATTTTATCAGGGCTGTTCCCATGTGTTTTTTTTTTAATATAAAATATTTTTATTGGATGCTGGCATGTATGTATACCTATAAACCATACAAATACTAAAGTTACAAACTACTTGTAAGTATTTCCAAGTATTCTACCAATTTTTAATTTCTATAACTATTTAACAAATTTTATCTATGCATTACTTAACATATTTAAACAAAATTAATTACAGTATTTCTGATAGCAGTCACGAAAAATGCTTACTTGTGGAAAAATTACTTTGACAAACTAACTAATTTTAGAGATGCTACCATGAACACTCTTAATTAACATTTTCCAAGTATAATAAAAACACACTAGTATTCTTTTAATTTTTGGTACAGCTATGATATAATGGCCGATTTGTTCATTAGCGAATTTTGGCGAACTTGAAACTTCAATGTAGGGTTGCTATAAACCTATTGAGTTGCATGAAATATGAAGTGAATGTTTACCACATTTGGACCTTTTCATGGCTTGGTAATGTAAAGTAAATCGCCGAATTGAGACCGGAGATTATATCATAATCTCTCTATATTAAAAAAAAAGTAAGCTCTTTTAAAGTGTCAGCAGCCATAACATGATGAAATATTAATTTTACAAGTCCAAATTTTTTTGGGAAGGTGTGTCTCCCTTATGCTTCGATGCCTTTTTTTTCAAATTTCCAATTAGTTTTTTAATTAAAAATAAAAATTACTTTCTCACTATGTTAAAGTATAGGCTTTTAACGTGTCAGCAGCCATAACATGATGAAATATTGATGTTACAATTCCAACATTTTTTTTGGAAGGTGTGTCTCCCTTATGCCTCGATGGATTTTTTTTTTCAAATTTCCAATTAGTTTTTAAATTAAAATTTATAATAAGTTTGACGAAATCGAAATCGTGGTTCCTTTTTACATAACTCCCAGGTGGAAAAGATCAAAAATGCGTGGTTTTGTTACGTTCTAGTTAAATAACAGTTGCTCTCTGTGCTGCTATTTTAAAAAGAACAGTTCTTTAACCTGTTCTTTTTCGAAAAGTTGCTTTACACGTGGAAGAATTCAATAAACAAACATTTTATAACAAAATTATTTTATTATGTTAATTCTGCTAAAGTGGAATCACAAAATTTCCCTATTTTTTAACACAAGATATCGAAGTTTTTTTTTCAGAACTTATAAAATTATCACTTTGTTAGGTCTTTCTCGGTAAGGTCTGCGATTTTTTATTTGCTACTATTTTATCATTTTGTTGTTGGTCGCTATCGGGTTGCCATCGAGGCTTACTGGCGCATCAGGGGGTTGGCGAATGATAGCGAGCAGGGGGCGGAGCCCCCTAGTTATTTTTTTAACAAAAATAACAATGATTTAGAATTTTACCAAGGAAATAATGTGTATACATAACGAAATCTGGGAACAATATTTCAAGCTCTCTTTCTTTATGAGAAATTGCTTTAACAGTATTTAAAATGAAAAATAAATTTATTAGTGATGCGATGGATAGAAAATACATCAATACATTATTTATAAGATAAACGTCTTTGTATATTATTTCTAGCAGACAAATTGGTTTGTGTCGCCAATTTAAAACTGCTTATCTCCCTTAAACTTTTTTTCTTACATTTTAAAGCAAAACTCCTATAAAACATAATTTAATTCTTAATAAGAGTTATACACACCAATTTGTTATTTAAATAGATTTTCTCCAGCATATTCTTTTAAAATTTAAATTGTTTTGAACATTTTTTGTCGATCGAAACATTGCATGTTACATCTTCAAATCGATCGAGATATTTTAAACCCGAGTTTTTACACGCAAATGTAAAGAAAAAATGCGTTTTTAAATCACTTGCATTGAACGCTTAACTGTATTAAATTATTTATGAAGCCCAAAAGAGAATCCAAAGAATTACCAAAAAGATCCTACCTTTAAGATTTGACAATTTTCCTTTTTCCCTAAAAAAGAGCTGAAAATATATTCTGTGAAATGAAAAATACTTTGAAACTGGGCTTACCATTTACACATTTGCAATTTTATCCGATAACAACGATTGAAAAAAACTGAGCCTCGAAAATGAGATTTATGCTCAAGTTTTTTCGAAATAAATAAAATACAAGACAATAAAGAAAGACCATAACCCTGAACAGTTTATGTAAAACAAATTAAGTTATAAGAAAAAAGAATTTTAAAAATTTAAAGTTCTCGTTTTTATTTGAAAATGAAGGTGGTATTGGTAGTCACAAAGTCGACATTAATGGTTTGATTTTTGTTTCATTTTTTAATAATTTAAAGCCCATAGGGCTTTACGGGAAATTACAGAAATTTGTACTGCATAAAACCAGGACGGTGTAAATAACAATTAAGTAAATTGCCAAGTTTTATAAAAGAAAAGAAAAGACATGCAAAAATACGTATTTTATTCTAAAATTTGATAAATTTACCTTTCAAATCTAAAAATAATTGAATGAGAAAAAATTAACTTACTTTTAAACTTAGTTAAAAAATAATTTTGCATAAAAATAAAAGAACGACAAATACACACAGTGGTTGGTCATTTGTGATGAAAAGTATCATTACGATACATTTTAAAACACTCTTCTTGATACATTTATTTATCATGCCTTGTTCCAAATAAAAGGTAAGATTTACGAATACTTTTTGTTTTGTATTATATAATTCTTAAAATCAATTTTGAAGTTTTGGGACAAATATGGTTCTGTGCTCCTTTAAAAAGTCAAATTTAGTTTTTGGGTGTCAGTTGAATGTGATAAAAATGAATAAATATCAATGAAATAAAATGAAATAAATATCAAAAACTGTGAGCACGTATTCTCAATTTAGTACCTATAATTTCGATTGCCCCTTTAGAAGTTGGACGGGAACCGTAATAAATCATTTCACTAGTCTGTGGAGGTGTTTTAGCGCCCTCTAGGGGACGTTTTCCGCACTTCATTCATCAATGGGTAGAACGTGTTTGGCTGTGTTAAATTATTTTACCTGTCTCGAGCCGGATGGAAAATGTGGATAAAGATGGATAGTTGAGATGAAAATTTAACTCTTTTTCCCTCACAAAAATGTTGTTTGGGAAGTAGTGCACATTAAATTTTACGTAAATAATGTTCCCTTTATCAACTCAAAACACGGTTTTATTTTATTATTTAAAGGCATTATTATTCACAATGTTTTGGTGTACATCAAAAGTAAAATATCTCGTTACTTTCTTAAGTTATGGCTGAAGATAATCTTAGTTGGTAAGATCCAATACGAAATAGCCACAAAGGAATTAAATGTTGACCAGATTTAAGGAGCATCAGCCACACTTACTCGGAACTCGGAGCCTTGTATTTGTTCAATGCACTTTGTACTTTTATATTGTAGAACGCAAGGATAGATGATGTTACCTTGATTTTTTTTTTAACTTTATATTCCCCAAAATATTCAAGTATAATTATACTTGAAAAAAAAATGTATAATATTTCAAAACTATTAAGAGAAAAACACTTTCAAAAATATTACATACATTCAAATTCAATAAAAGTATATATTACATAATTTTCTTAAGAATAAAACAAATATATTTTACTGAGGTATTAACAAAAATTTTGTCTAAAGAAAATACTTAATCTTTCAGCAAATATACTTATCATTTCATTAATTCTAAAGGCTTCTTTTGTTTTAAACTAAAAAAAATACTTTCCAAACTTTTAATTAATTTGAAATTCCAAACCACTCAAAAGTAGTATTTATCATGTTTGATTAATCATTATAATTACTCTTAATGTATTTTTAAATCTCTAAATTACAAGGATCTAGTTTTTTTTCTTATTCTTCTTAAAATAGTGTGTTTGATAATATCTTTTAAAATACTTAAAAAGAGAAGTGCAGTTTTTATAATATTTTTACTTTAATTGTACAGTATTTATTTAAGTTGGAATTATATGCATGAAGTGGGATCTAATCAGAGAAAATACATAAGCTGTTTCTAATACATGTTCAAAACTATTTCACATAAGGGGTTAACTACAATATTTAAATATTTCTGGAATAATAAACTATATTTCTACACAACTTTAATTATAATATAATTTAAAGTTAAGTTTAAAATAATGCTTAAATGTAAAGTACTACAGATTAAAATATAATTGGAAATATTTCAAGAAATAATTATTTTTACTGGAAGGAATGGGTATATAAATCTAACAAGGTGTTTTGGAAGGCACTTCGAATAATTGAGGTTCTTCTGTATTAAGTTATCCACTACATTACTTTAAAACTTATTCTGTGTTTTTCAGACACTATATATTAAACAACAACTAAAAACGACATCAAACTTTAACTTTTAGCTACATCATCCTAAACTTTAAGAAGTTTCTTTTCAATATGGAACCATTTGAAAATAAAACCTCATTCAAACTTATAGACGCTTCAAAACGTGTCTTTAAATAGCGTGAACCGCTTCAAAAAAATTTTCTAATCGAAATATTCTATGAATAGAAACTTTAGTAAGGTTTCTTTATATAGGAAAAACAGCTCTCTAGCCAGAATAACAGTGAAAGACGTATCCATCTGAAACTTATTTATATTCCTATAGAAAATAGGTAATAATATTTCTAGATGAAAATTTGACAAAATGTATTTTAGATTTTCTATTTTATTTTAGCTAAAAACAAATCGAGTCTGAAAACTTATTTTGATGTTTTTCTTTTTAACGGTTCTGAAGGCATGCAGTTGTCTGTAAGTGCGTTAGTTTTTAGTTTGTTTCATAAGATGGCTTTACAATCATAAAATCTTTAAACTCAATTAAAATATTATGGTAATCTGAATCAAAATAATATAACATCCAAAATATACAGGCAAAAATATTAAATTTTTGTCGACAAATTTGATTTTTATTAATATCTAATACAGTTTACCATGTATATGAGTGTAAAATCTTTAACTTAACAACTATAAGTAATTTAACAACAAATCTTACCATTATTTCATGTATCGATAAAAAAGCAAATAAAAAATTTTAACCCAAAAGAGTGTAAAAAAAAATTTTAATGCAATTTTAGATAATGAAAACAACTTAATTCCAGATTAACATTTGCAATAAAATTCGTCTAAAAATAAACAAATATTATAAATTAATATTAATATTTAATTAATTAATGATGCAAACTCTGTTAACAATATTTGGCAACATATACCTTCGAGATAGTCAACAAAATAGTATTAAAAAAAAATTTCGATTACTTTCAAACATAGCTAGTCGTGTTTCGTAATTAGAAAAGTAAATTCTGGGATTGCATAGAACCAAAAAAAATTTTTAAAAAAACATATGCAATCCATGGAACAAATTCCTTAATTAATTTAAACGTTTTTACATTGATAAAAACTCCTAAAAATAAATAACTCTCTTTAAAAGACAAACACAGCACAATTTCGATCTAATCACATGAATCTCTAAAATTGGCAAAAAAACAAGTCAAAACTTTCTCAGAAGACATCTTATTTTGCAATAACGATTATTCAGCCTCAGTAATTAGGCCCCTTTTCCTGAAAGATTTCGGGATCAAACTGGCTAAAACCCGAATCCCCCACCCCCTCCACTCCCCCTTATCTCTTTGCTTCAGAAAATGTCAACAGTTCCCATAGCAACTTCTCGGACCTGTGACGTCATCACGAAGAAAACTTCTGCTTGGTGATAGGAAATGCATGATGTTTTTAAATAGCTGTTGTTATCTGGTTTCTGCTATTTAAAGGATGGAGCTTGGTAGCCCAGTTGGTATAGCGTTTTGGACACGCTATCGCCTCATATAGGAGCGCAAGCGTTAGGCGCTGGTTCGAACCCGGTGGCAGTAACTGGTTTCCTATAGAAGGAATTATGCAGCCAAAATCCAACTAAAATATCCGAGTATACTAAGATAGACCGTCGTATTGAGTTAATAATTAACTGCAATATACATGATATTAATTAAACACTCTATTTGAGCAACAGTAAAGCAAATACTGATTCCATAATGCAGCAACAAAAATAAGTTAAAATATTAAAATAAAATTTTTATGTAAAATGAACATGTCAAAACAACAAGAACCTTTGTCTTGCATATCCCTACTTTTCCTAGAGAGGGGAAGGGAGAGTTATTGGGGAGAATATTGGGGTTCCTTTCTGTTCGGGGATACACAAAACAGGATTCCAGGTATTACCCCAGTACCCTTATAGTATTTTTCGTTTCAAATTGCGAAGCGTATATTTTCTGTGTTAAAATAATCTAAAAGTATAGTAAATTATAATATCTATAGTGATATCCAAATAAATAAGTTGCAAATGCATTAATTGCTATATTTTTTAGAGATTAAATACATTTATCTCCGCATTGGGTTCCATCGATGTCAGGTGGGTTGTGGCGTCTTACCACGAATTTACCATCGCATGTACACTTTCCTTGTTTTAACAGTCCATCAAATGGATCGTGGTGAACCAAAAACAAACGCATGGTATATTGGTAGGGGTAGGGGTACGTACATGTATATTCCGGCCTGTGTGCTTGATCAGAGACCCGCTTATGAAGCCTTCGTTAAGTAAGGCAGACACAGAAAGAATTTTTTACTGTCACAGAGAAAGAAATATACACCCATGGTGAAGGCGGGAATCGAACCCGCACCCGTTACAGCACGCAGACTGCTAGCGTAATGGTCCAAACCACTCGGCCATCCGGGCCCCTGGTATATTTTAAAATGCTCGGGAAAGTAGAGTATCAGCAAAAAGAAGTTTTTCAAGAAAATGGGCTTATTTCAAATGACGTAGTTCCTTTCAGCTTTCATTCCTTATTCTCCTTCGTTTGGTGCGTTGATTCGTGCTCTGTTCCTATGAGTCGTTGATTCAGTTCTTCGATTTTAACGTGACGTGTTAAAGGTTCAAAAATGAATTTAATTTTCATTCAGCATTTTTGTTGCCACTCAAGAACTCAAACATGTCCAATGTCTAAAGTTGTGCTTTTACATTTTATTTTATGGAGACAAAATAAAGCGTCTTCTAATTGTATCTCAACTATTATGAGGGCCAATTTAAGATTTGTTTTTTCTATTCGGCAGCATTTTTAAATCAAAAGTAAGATTCGTTTGATACGGCATTATGCCGCGCACCGTGAGATATGAAGTCTGGTGCAATTTATATCCGTTGTGGTCGAAATCCGAAAGTCACATACGATGTCGCTATGAAATAACGTTGAGTGCCAACTCAGATGTCCGCCCGTCACTTAATCGTTGTAAAGAGAATGTGGGACATGTTTATTGATAGCTTTTATGTAGCTCTAATGTGACGTTAATTCAACCATACTTAATCTCTATAACTAATTGTTTATCATGTTTGACCTTGCTGAAAATTAAGACATATTCTAAGGCATTTCTTTTGGAGAATAAGAGCAATTCTACCATAATTTTAACTTTTATGTCCCTTGGGCATAACTGAAAAATTAATATTTCGCTTTAATTTTTTTTCTTATTATACTAATAGACTTGTCCTTACACAATTGTAAAAATGTATTTTAAAACAAAGAAACCCCAAATATTTTTTAAGACGCAAAACATTGCCGAAAGTTCCTTACCATCCTCTGTCCCAAAATGTCAAATTTTTAGTTTAGTACTCAAACTAACACATTTTTTAGATAAAAATTGCATTCATTTGAATGTGACAAATTCTTCAATAAAATTTTGGCTTTTGATCTTTATAATGTGGATTTCTCTTCTCTTAACTTTGTCCCTGTTGTCCTATTTTGTAATTCTAGAACCATTATAAGATTTTTCACACATATTTAAAGTGACTTCAAAAAAAATTCACAAGTTTCTTATACCTGAAATTAAAAATTATGGTAGAACTGCCCGTAAACTCGTAAGCGTAGAAACGCAATTTACAGAGAATGGCTCTGCATTATTAATGCAACAAACAAATTGTTAATTAACATTATTAATTAATTAAACAATCAATGTACCTTTAAGGGCTTTTGTGGTTAGACTGTATATCAACAAGACACATTAAACGCGAGCTTACAAAAAATTAAAATGACACAAAATCACAAGTAGCAGTAAATGGATGCCGTAATAATGGGAAACTTATCGCACGTAAAATGTCCTTTCAAATACTTTTATACTGATGTCATCGCTTCCTTGATTGTTGCGAAACATAGTTTTATAAACTGAAGGTATTTCTAAATCTGAATCTTAGCAATAAGCCTTGACGTTTGTTTCACTGCTTTAAGCCTCTACTTGTTAAAGAACAGGATTTACAGTACAATAGTTGCCAACGAAACGTTAGTTGTAGATTAGTTAACGATAGTTGTAACGAAACGAATTAGGAAAAACTTTATAATATTTTTGAAAATACTATTTTGCAGCTCTTTTTCTGGTTTTTCCATGGAGAAAACTAGAGATTTACTATATTTAATTTTTTGAAAGAAAAAATGAGCAAAAGTTTGTTTAAAAATATAAGTCTGCATTTTTTTTTCTTGTAATATGTAGCTTTTATAATATAGTATTGCTCATATAAATCTGTGTAAAAAAAGTATTGGTAACATTAAACAAGAAGTTCATAAAGAACTAAAATAGCCTACTTTCCTGTTACTTAAATACTTACTGAAGTTCTAATCGGGAAAAAAACTAGGTTCCTAAAGTAAATATCATCAACAGCCGTTTCTACACTAGATTTATACACATTAGAAAAAAAAAATCGAAACACAGCACCCAGCTATAATTTAAACTTCTAAAAGCCAAAATCAACTATTTTCCTTAATATTCGTTCGCAAATTAATTAAATATTATTTATCATCTGCTCGTGATTTATTTGTAGTTCGAAGAATAAATATTTATTAATAACAAAAGTAATGAAACTACTCCGAACTGCATTAAAAAACAAGAAATGTAAATTAAAACTAAGCATAATTGCATGCAAAAGTATGCCTTGCCGCTTTCTTGGTAGATAATTAATGAATAATCAAAGAATCAAATTGTTCTACATTTTATGACGTCATTCCAAACTGATTCATGAAAATATTATTTTGCTTCAAATATGTTTAAATAAAGTTTCTCATGCCATTGTTGATTTGGCAACAGTGATTTAAATGACTCAAAATTGAATTTCAATGCTAATTCAATGGGAAATTCGCCGACAGATAGTAGATTTATGTCCGTCCGGACGTACAGACAGACGGACAAAAAGTATGAAAGTTGGGTATCTGAGGTCATAGCTTTCTAACAAAAAAAGAATTTTTAAGATCCGATGAATAGAACCGATTTTGGAAGGGGGGTACAGACAGACAGACAAACGGACAGACAGGCGGACAGACAGGCGGACAGACATATGAACAGACAGACATACGAACAGACAGACAGTTGGACATCAACCGCATTTCAATACCTACAGTGATTTAAATGACTCAAAATTGAATTTCAATGCTAATTCAATGGGAAATTCGCCGACAGATAGTAGATTTATGTCCGTCCGGACGTACAGACAGACGGACAAAAAGTATGAAAGTTGGGTATCTGAGGTTATAGCTTTCTAACAAAAAAAGAATTTTTAAGATCCGATGATTAGAACCGATTTTGGAAGGGGGGTACGGACGGACAGACGGACAGACGGACATCGACCGCATGTCAATACCTACTTTTTCATTTTTTTAATTCTTTCGAATTAAAAAAAGAAAAGTAGGCTAAAAATATATATTAAAATTCTTGTTAAAAATTGCAATTTCCAGGGAATAGGATAAATAGTTTTAAAAATTTCGTTTAATTCCTTTCCAAATTTATGATTCTCAATTAAAAAAAATTTAACATTTATATACAAAGAAAAAGTTAAAACATTTAATTTTCTTTGAACAGCCAAACGAACAGTGTTTTGCTACAAGGTAGAAAATTCTTTTAAAAGTATACAAGAAATTTTGAATATTTTGACATGAATTGTAATTTTAACGTAGTCATTTACAGAGAGAGAAATCTTTGCGACAAGATTAAAAAATATTGACATGCTAAATTCGGTTTTTTTATAACTAACCTCTTAGTATTTACACCATGACATTTTATCCAGTAAAATATAGTTATATTAATAATCTATCAAACCATCTGTTCATTACAAACGTTAACTAACTCGATTACTTATTAAAGTAAATAACTTTTATACACATTAACAGTAACATATTAGGCACCCAGACATCTTTTTCTTTTACAACGATGTAAACATTAAAAAAGAAAAGTCTGCTTTTTGCGTTTTTTATGAACCTTAACTTTCCTAAGGCATAACATATTTCAACATATTATGACATATTTTTCTTTCAGGGAAAAATATTTCGAAATTCTTCACGCTTCACGTAACTTATAACTATATAATCCAAAATATAGTTAATGTTATCGCAATATATGAAATGTTTTGGAACGTTAAGAATTCTTAATATTATGTTATGGAAAAAAAATCTCCAAAATTAGTTTCTCATGTAGGAATTTTTTTTTACACTTGCACCTTAAAATGTTTAGTAAATGGATTTCATTCAAAAAGCAATATAATGTTTCATTTTTTAATAATAAGTAATCCAGAGTGTAGTGAACATTTTCGCACGACTCCCTTATTTTGAAAAGACATTTAAAATAATGGAGGTATGACCGGAAAATATATTTTAATAAGTCAGTAATAAAAACCTTGCTTTACGAATATAAAAGTACAATTTTCAAATTGGGATTATTTTAAAACACAAAAATTTACTAAACCTTTGCACTGCAACCCATTAAAAAGTAATATGAGATCTTCATTAAGTTTTAATTACACTTTAGGAATACCTTGTTTCATTGAGGTAGCAAGAGTTTAAATGTTGTATAATTTAACAAAGGTAAAGTCTTTATAAACAAAATTATATAATATGAAAAATTTAATAATATTGCCTTATTAAAAAAACACATACGTGAATTCCAATATTAATTTATCCAAAACATTTCTCCTAAAAGAATATTACACACAGTGAAAGATCGTTTTCTAAAAACCTTTTTTATTGTCTTTTTTTTCTTTTTGTGAAAAACACTTATTCTTATTATTGCACATTCATTTCCAAAGAAGTCCGTATACCCATTATTAAAAGATTTTTTTCAATCGACTTTTATAAGCATTTTTTTGTAATGCAAAAAAAAGCTTATAAAAAAGCATGCAATCAAATCAAAACATTTTCATGATCAATCTGGAGCAACATAATTACTCACTTTTTCATCAATCCTCGATTATTTATTTAGAAGTTGGACAGAAAACTCATTAAAGAAAATGTGGTTCTAAGAAAATCAAACTTTTTCCTACATAAAGATCCATCCATTAAAAAAACAATACTGATATTTAATATGCGTCAAGAGCTCCAAAGAGTACGATTTTTTCTTTAAAAAGTCAAATCAATTACTTTCTTGTGTACTTTTTTTTAAACCAAGAAAGTTCATTAATTGTCAGTACAAAACAGGAAAGTTATTTTCGAAAGTTTAAGCAACTTTCGATTGTTTATTATTTTAAAGTAAACATTTTATCAGAATTTATTGGAAATTCTAAATTGGGATATCCCAGTTAGAAATAAGCATTGGAAAGATTTCAATGCGAAGTTGAATTATCCGCGATATATATAATTTGATTTTATACATTTTGTTTGATATGTTTTGAATATAATAAAATTACGAAAAGGACGTGTAGTTAGAAGATGCTAAATACAGGTAAATTTCATACATAAAATTAATTAAACAATTTTTAAAACGAGTTCAGTACTTCACTAGTTAGTACTTATAGTAGTTAACTTTTCACTAGTTATAGTATTAAAAATTGTACTTTTAAACAACAACGTGGTTATTTTTGAAGTTACTATACAAAATCTCTCTAATAGAAAAGTTAATGGTCAAACTCCTGTGGTTTTGTTTGATTGCATTTATTTCACACTAGAGCTACGCACTCATAAGGGGTTTTTTTACACTAAGGGTATGAAACACCACGCAACTTTCAATTATCACTCAATAAGAGATATTTGATACTCTAAAATTTCGGTTAAAAAGTGAACAAGAAAGTTTTCGTTTTTCAGCAATACCTTTAAAACCTAAACCTCTATGCCATCTCCCGTTTGCTTATGCGCGATTTTCTCGAAACAATTTAACAATTTTCTACAGGTACTAGGATCTCATGTACCATATTTAAGGTCCATAGCTCTTTTTGTTTTCAGCAATACACTTCAAACTCAAAACATTTTATGGCAGGTACACTTTGCGCATGCGCTATTTTCTCAAAAACCTTATTTAGGAGTCCGAGAGGTCTAGAAACTCGCTCAAAGTTCGCTTGCCATTTCTTGGCAACTCAAATATTTTGATTGTAGAAGAGTCCACTTTCAAAACAAGTAAAGAACCTGTAGGAGGGGGATTCCCCTTGCTGCAGATACTGTACTGTAGTGTGAGTTCGCGAGAGAAAAATTTCGCATAAGTTTTTTGCGTTTTTGGAGGATTGTGGAAAGTGTCTCTATCCTCTCTGTTATATTTAGATATAATTTCCTTTTTCTACATCTTTTAAGGTATCCATATACTTTAGACAACTTTTTCTTTAATTTTTGAGATAGACTTTTTAAACTTTGTGAGAAGATCAGGCACATAAAAACTAACATAAATATACTTTACTGCAATAAAAAAATATATTAATTACTAAATTAATTAGCAATTAATTTAAGAGGGCCAAATTGTGTGCAACTTTACGACAATCCTAATTACTTGTTTTACAAAATTTTTGCAGAAAAGAAAACAGTAAATATCCAGGAAGCATGTGATCATACTTTATCTAAGTTCTAAGCATAGTAGTTATTTAATTATGATAATTTGAAATGGCTATAGCTTTAAAATATGATTTTTTTTAATAATTTAATTTTTTGAAAGTCTGTAAAAAATTAAATATTCTTTACAATTGTTATAAAAAGTATGGCCACATGCCCTGATTCTTACTCTTTAAAATTCACTTTAAATTTTTTAAATCGAAGCATATTAATTTGAAATATCTTGCTCGGAGTACAAGCATTTTATGAAAAAAATCGTTCTTCAGAAAATGGGTTCAAGGATTTCATTATAAGATTGAAGACAGTAGAATTTCCCTTAAAAGACTGCCTGTAAATTAAAATATATTTACAGTACAAGAAATCTTCTTGTACCAAATAAAAGATAAAAAAATCAGATATATTTTAATGCAAAAGTATCAGAACACATATTTTGATCAATTTTTCCGTTTTCTAAGGTATATGGATACCTTAATTTCCCCCCCGTTGCCGCTTGGCCTGCGGAGCTCGCAAGCTTTTTGCGGGAAAATATTAAATATTCAGAACGAAATTCACCAAACCGTCAAAACACCCTTAAAAATGTCCTTGAAACTTTCACGACCTCTATAACAAACCTTGCCAAACAACAAATGAAGCCACGGCTGGCCTTAAATCCACTATATACCCTCTAGCACGACAATACATCAAAACCTCTATCAGCCTTTCCAAACTGGAAAAAAAGCAGAATTTGCGGCCCCAAATCTTTCTAATCAGCAGGCTCCTGGTCTCAACACGAGTCGTCTTGCACAAAAGGAAGTCATTAGCGCTCCTTACACAAGCCCTTCCAAAAAGACAAGAACCTCTACAACGACCGACTCTTCTCACACCACCCAGATCCCCCAACTGACTGAAAGTTCCTGCAGAAATGAATATTGGGTCATGGACGTTTCTCCAACCCAGGAGAGCCAAGGCTCTAATGGGGAATCCATTACCTTATACGGATGTCTACGTACACGGGCACCGTACAAGCATTGCGCCACGGGTATAACTGCGCAGGAGCGAGGCTTATAACATTTTAATTTGATTCATCCTTGACCACCGTAGTTATGGTAGCATAAAGGTCATATCTAAAGGTCTCGGGTTCAAACACGCTTTCGCTGAATATAGATTATTTTATAAGTTTTTTTCACAATGGAAGACATCGTTTCAAATTTGTCCTGGAAAAGTTCTATTTTTTTAACTTCATTGCAAATGGCTAGAATTGTTTTTAGAGAAACAAATTTCGCCCAAACGAGTGTTAGCTTTCAAGCGCCCTACAATACTGCCCATGTGGATACTGATGTTTTTATAGAGAAACAAATTGCCCGGGGCCAAAATGGTATCTCACTTTCAGTATATCATGCATGTCCGTGCAAGCAATGTAAGCCGTTCCAGAAGCCGACTGAGCATGCGCGTATACCGTACCTAATGGTGACGGTCCGTGCGAGTAGCCTGCTACCTTATATTTCATATTAGGTAATTGATACCAAAACACTAGTAAGGTCAAAGAAGTTTGTTTATTAAAGAGCATGGAACTTTAAACAACCAAACGACAAAATGAAGAATGATTTCTTATTAATTTATCGATAACTAAATTGTACTTTATTCCCTACGAAATTTAAAAATTTAAAGCTTTTCGTTTTTTGGATCTTTGTTCACTTTTATACAGGTTTTAGTTTGGAGAACAAAAAAAGCTGTATTTCTTATTTTGTGAAGCGTTATTCATCTAAATTCATCGTATCCTAGTTATTTGTTAATTTACACTTAAAAACGTTGAGTGATGCAATTGTTTTAAAGACTAAGCTTCAGCATTTTAGAAGACATGTCCTTGATAAAAATAATCCTTTTTCAAGGTATATTTTGCCATTAAAAAAAAGTTTCAAACGAACTGTCGACACACTACGCCAATTAAACACCATCACAATCTCAGAACATAATCGTTTAAAATTCATTAAAAACGATTTCAAGGTCTGTATATAGGAAATATTTTATTTCTTACATTTTTTTCTTTATGACATCGTTGTAATTCGTTGCATTTATTTGTCAGGATTGCTACTGACTTATTTTAATGAGTTTTAAATCTATGTCCAAACTATTTAAGTCATTGCATCCTATGCCTCTCGAGTCGCAAAAGCAACAGGAGTTTGAAATAGAGTCACTGATTATCGGCTTGTACTAATGCGTACACAATAATCTGGACAACTTGTGTCCAGTTTAGAGACTTCTAGGCAAAAGTTAACCATCGGGAGTACCTAGATGAACGTGAGTTGCTATAAAGCCTGACTCAAAAAGAGTTGCTATAAGGCCTGACTCTACTCTGACTACTCAAAAAATAACATATATAGAGTCCCTTCAATTTATAAAATGTAGGTATACATCGCCATTACTCTTATGACAGTTATTGGAGACCTCTATGCACTGAAAAAATGTTTAAGAAACCTTTTTTTTCCCAACTAAAATTCTGAAAATATAAGTCAGAAAATATCTTCTATTAATGATATGTTTTCGATCAGTTGAAAAATGTTTAATTTATTTTCAAAGTGTGAAGAAACTAAATGTCTCTGGTGCTTGCGTAAATAATTCTATTCCATCTCTGTTAGGCTATGTCCTCACTACGACATCAAACGCCACAAAGGCAACAAAATTTGTCGACTGCCAAGGGCGCCAAGCGATGCAATAGCATGGTGGCTGACTCTGCCAAGTCGCCAAGTTTTGTTGCTTTCGTTGCCTTTGTGGCATTTATGGCGTAGTCAGGACATAGCCTTAACACGCTGAACTGCTTTTATTAAAAAAATAAATAGCATCATTCAAATCATATTTGATTGGATAACTATTTTTGACGTCTTAGTTTACACATGGGTGCCGCCATCTACGTTGATTCTAATTGGCCAACTATAGATTGCCTAGCTTTATCATAAAAGACCAGCCTCTAATATTATAGGTTGGATAATTAAATAACTTTTTTTAAAACTTTTCTCACAATTTGTGTAGGAATGGGCATGTTTCACGCAGTACGGAGAGAAAACAAAACAACCAATGAAATCGCAGTACGGTGAGCGTGACATCATAAGAAACATTCCAGTAGGCGGAAACGTAAGATAGAATCATTTAAATATTTCTATATGTATAAGCTTTCATTTTAATTATAAGTATCATATATTTTATTTAAAATCAAATCAAACGTCAATACAACTTTTCCAAATCTAAAGAGCTTGTTGTAATAGCATCATTACAAAAACCTATTTTTTGTGGATTATATCAGATTAACTTCTTTATAACAACAGCGAAGTTAAAATTAGAATCAGAAAATCCTACCTAATGAGCATTGTGTCTAGAATTGAAAGTTTGGGGACATCGACACCGAGGTTTGACAAAGTATTCACTCGAAAGTTTATAAACTTATCCATGTTTATGTATGTGTTTTATTTTCATTTAACACATTGTTTTAAAAAAGAAACTGTGATAATTATTTGTAGTAATATATAAAGTTATTACAGTAACTGTAACTTTATCAACCGTTGCAAATAGATATTTTTCTCGTCAAATTGGTTATTTCTGTTATTAAATTTATTCCTCAAATGCACTTAATATTTTGATTTTGTTAATTTTTTAAGTAAATTAGAAGAACAAAACTACGTAATTTAACTAAAATACATTCTTTTGTTTATATTTATTAACAAAAAATTCAATTTAATTAAAAAAACATTTTCTGAATAGATTATTTCAAATATTCCAACTGAAAATGGAAAAGTGAAACACTATATTAACTATACTAGTTATCTCAAGTAAAAAATTAGTTTATATTGCTTCGGAAACATAAATATTATTTATGCATTTTTCATTTTAGATAACTAAACGATTAATATAAAAAATCTTATACTGGCAACATTTTTTTACTGAATAAACAAGAAGTTCTTAAAGAACTAAAATAGCCTACTCTCTTGTTACTTAAATACTTACTGAAATTCTAATCGGGAAACAACTAGGTTCATAACAGTAAATATCATCAACAATCTTTTCTACATTAGATTTACACACATTAGAAAAAAATCTCTAAACACAGCATCCAGCTATAATTTAAACTTCTAAAAGCCAAAATCAACTATTTTCCTTAATATTCTTTCACAAATAACTTAATCGTCTGCTCGATTTATTTGTAGTTCGAAGAATTGTTAAATATTTATTAATAACAAAAATAATGAAACTACTCCAAACTGCATTAAAAAATAAATGTAAATTAAAACTAAGCAGAATTGTATGCAAAAAATATGCCTTGCCGCTTTCTTGGTAAACAATTAATGAACAATCAAAGAATCACATCGTGCTTCATTTTAAGACGTCATTCCAAAATGATTCATAAAAAAATTATTTTGCTTCAAATTATTTTAAAATAAAGTTTCTCATACCATTGTTGATTTGGCAACAGTGATTTAATTGACTCAAAATTGAGTTTCAATGCTAATTCAAAGGGAAATTCGCCGACAGATAGTAGATTTATGTCCATCCGGACGTACAGACAGGCGGACAAAAAGTATGACAGTTGGGTCTCTGAAGTCATAGCTTTCTAACAAAAAAAGAATTTTTAAAATCCGAATGATAAAACCGATATTGGAAGGGGGGTACGGACAGACGGACAGACAGACGGACATCGACCGCATGTCAATCACTACTTTTTAATTTTTTTTAATTCTTTCGAATTAAAGAAAGAAAAGTAGTCTAAAATTGCTTTAATATGTTTCTCTTCCTATGGATTTGCATTTTTTACAAGTCTGAGCAGTATATTGGCATGTAGTTTTAATTCATCGTACCAAATTTGTTTGTAGCATATATGTACTTTGTGCTGAGAAAAATAGTGGACAGACGGTAAATCTGTTTGTATAAGCTTCATTTTTCCTCGTTGGTGATCATAATGTGGAAAATAAAAATACAAACATGAAAGAACTTTTTCATCTCTAAAGGATTCCATTCTCCAAGGATTCGAAAATTTCAACTACACTCTAAAAACGACATTTTCAAAACTGAGTTTTAAAAAATCTCAAATCTTAGTAAGTCGAATAGTCAGAGTGGTTTCTCAATTTTAAAACTTACTTATAATTATTTATGAAACCATGCATATACTCAAGAACGAAACACCTTGTGTTACTTTTTGAGCATCTCTATGCCATAAAAACAAGAGTTGAAATTGAACTTATGCGCTCATTTTTGAGTACGTCCTTGTTTTAAAAATTGGACAGATCCTTATTTTAAGTTGGTATGCCCTTGTTTTAAAGATTGAGTATCGTGATTACTTGTGGATTTTTTTATAGTATTTTCTAGTAGGTATGTACACTGCTCAAAAGAATTAGAGGAATTCATGGTTTACACCCTTTCACCCCCAATGATTCCATTTGGAATTATTAGCTTGCTATTTTTTACCCATTAAGTTGAGCTTGCACTTATTTATCGTTAGATGAAAGAATCATGTCTTTTAAAGAATATAAATGTTTGTTTTAATTCAATGAAAATATGAAAAACATGGTAAAATAAAATTCTCTCCCAAAAAATTTTATTAAATAAATTGACCCTAAATTCTTCACGCTTGCATTCTCAGATGTTTGAAAATTGATTTTAATTTTTTTAACAAATAAAGTTTTGAAAAAATTATTGTTATAATTTATTCAAAAGTTATGATTACAATCCCCCCCCCCGCCCCCTTAAATTTTAGTTTAAAAAAAATTAGATTTTTTCCCCTATTTTTTACCATATCATTCTGGATACATAATGAATCTATTCCACACATTTTAGATTTTTAGAATAAAAAATAAAACGTTGGAACTGAGAGGGTTAACAAAAATACGCAAAGTGCTCCCCTAATTGTTTTGAGCAGTGTAGTTTATAGAATGATTGGTAGTACGTGGGGTACGAAACTCCTCCTTCTCGAGAAATTTCTATCTCTAATCCATTACAATAACCATTTGACCAACAAAATACCCTTATGAAACTTATTATCTTTTACGAATGAAAAGAAATTTTGTTTGAAACTGAGTAGGTCTGGTATTTCCATAATGAAAGCAAGCAGTAGTATATAAAACTAGTATACTACTAACTGTTTGTAGCATTTTTAACTAAATATTTGACTTCAAAATGAAACAAAGTTTTAATTCTAATTTGGAAAAAATAAAAAACAACTTCAGAGTAACTCCAAATAACTTAAATTTTGGGTTAGAAGGTTTTAAAACCAAAAAAAATCGAAAGATTATTGTTAGACAGAGACTTCGTTTCTTTAAATAATAATTCGTTACCTTTAAAAAAATCTCTAGAGAGTCGACCGCAATTATATTTTGGTGAAACTAGAATGAAATAATTCAACCTCTACTTTAAAATTGATTGTTGGACAGGGCTCAGAACTAAACCTTTATATTTAATTAGCTTCTTAACTTTTTAAACCAAAATTATTTTCAAATGGATTTTTTAGTGACTCTTTGAATTTTTATGTTCAATCACACTAATTAAAACAACTAAGTCTTTTAATTGGAATAGTTTGCCCGCTTTCTTCTCTTGTTTTATGAATTTAAATTAATTTCTAAAAAAACTCTTGCTCTAGACTTTGACTGTTTATGTTCATGGAAATATTTTTTAAATTTCAGATATTTCACTAAACTTAAAGTATTAGAAGACAAAATAATGAAAACAATTTTTTAGGCTAGGAAAAGTTTAAATTTTTCTCTCCAGTATTTTCATTAAATGAAATATGTCATTTCAAAGTTTTGCTCTTTATATTTTGAATAAAAATTATTTTTGTGTTTAAAATCCTTATAAAATAAACTATTATGTTAATGGATTACTTAAAAATACTATATTCTACAAAAATATTTGAAACTAAACCTTTGAAGTTAACTGTGTATTTGTAATTTGAATTTTTATAAATATTTTATTTGATAATTTAATGATAAAAAATATATCTAGGAAATAGTATTTATAATTTAAGCAATTCTCTTTAGAAAATAAATAATAAATTATGTACTATTTCAGGTTCTATTAATAGTTTTAAATTATTAATTTGATTTTTGAAGGACCATTGGACACTTAAATCACTTAATTCCAAATATCCTTTTAGGTGTAATCAAAAACAAATAATTTTTAAAGCATAATTTTTCAATGGGAGAACCACAAAATTTTTATCCAATAAACATTTGATCTTTTATAAATCCCTTTAACCATTATTTAAAACATTTATTTTATGAAGCTCGTCATTAAAAGATACTTCAAAAATAATCACAAATTCATAATAAGATAAATTTGCTCGAAAAATCAACTAAAATATACTTTGTTCAATAATGTCATAAAGTCAGAATAATTTAGAGATAGCGTTTTCAGAGACTCTAAAATTCTGTTACCAAATATGTGCTACATGAAATGAGGTAAAATAAAATACCACCACAAAAGCCGCTATTTAATTTTATACTTTCGAACAAGAGCATTCTTTCAGTACCTCTGAAAATAGCTTTTAAATTGTTATGCAGCTATGTGAGTGTTATTTTCAGGAATGTTTCGCGTAATTAACTTATGTACTCTTGTAACATGTATTAACGGTGACGGAATAAAACTGGGAGATTAGATGGAGTAAATTATTAGGATTGTATGTAAAAATGTAGCTTTTATTTTAATTGCAATTAAATTTGGGCAACTATAAAGAGGAGTAAAAAATCTCTTTATGTTTTAATGTAACTTCCTAAGCTACTTGAAATTTTATAAACATTTAGCATTTTCAACGAAGTTAAAAATTAAACGTGTTTAGTTATTTTTAAGTGTTATGTGAACATCACAACTTTAAGATTAAGTCAGTTAACTATTGGATATAAAACTCTTATCCTCTTAAAAATAATGAAAATATAAATTTCTTGCGTCTGGCAGTTGCATTATTTAATTTAAACATTTTACAAACAAAATATACGACGTTATTTTAAGGGTTAAATACTGGGATTTAGTAAGTAAATTTATTAATTGGTAAAGTAACTGTAGAATATTTATCTACTGGAATTATAAACTTGGGCGACTAAGATACAGGAGTCAAAAAATTTTTATATTCAATTATTCAATTCTATTATCAGACAATAAGGTAAAACATTTTTTTCAATATAAGTTAAAAATTAAACGTGTTTAATTATTTTTAAGTGTTATTGAAACACACAACTTTAAGATTGAGTCAGTTAACTATAGATATAAAACTCTTATCCTCTTAAAAATAATGAAAATATAAATTTCTTGCGTCTGGCAGTTGCATTATTTAATTTAAACATTTTACAAACAAAATATACGACGTTATTTTACGTTAAATATTCATTTTGTAAAAGTAAATTTACGTATAACTGGCAAAAGTACTTTAAAAATATTTATCTACTGGAATTATGAAACTTTACGGACTAAGATACATGCATTCCAGAAAATCATATTCAATTCATTCAATTCTATTTATCATAAACAATAAGGGTAAAAATATTTTTTACAAATTATTAAAAAAAACTACTAATAAAAACATAAACTTTAATAACGTTAGATTTCATCCTAATACGTTTCATATTTCATTTAGCATATTTATTCAGTATTTATTAAACTTTACACGTTAAGTATTTCATATATGGCCCCACCATATATCCCCTACTATCTTATTCGCACCAGAGGATACCGAGGAGCTTTGTAGAATTCACTTCAAAACTTCATTTTGCAACTTTTAAACTTTTCTATTATAAGTTGTTCAGGATTTCCAAAAATAGCGATACCGAAGCTGCTAACACCTTGCGCATGCACAATTTTCTAGAAAACCTTATTATGACTGACAGGTACTATAGGAACACGTGTACCAAATTTGAAGTCCTTAACTCATTTAGTTCGAGCTGTGGTGTGGTTTCAGGCAGACAAACGGACGGACAAACTAACACGAATTTGATTTCTGCGCCAACACGAATTCGATTTTGTTTTGAGTATTTTAATAAGTAAGGTTAAGTACGCCTCCTAAAAAAAGTCCGTTCGCATGAAACTAAAGAAGAAAATAGAATATTCCCAAAATAGAAGACAACAAGAAACAACAACAGATGAGGAAGGAAGACGCCGCGCCGCCCGTCTAGAAAGAATGGCAAGAGCACTTTCCAAGACATTAAAAAAAAAACACTGCGAAAGTCTAAAGTGGAAAGGTATGTACTACAGTGGTGGGAAGGACGGCTTCCACCATAAAACGATCCGCCTGAAACACTGCAATAATTACTTGCTGATGATACACATGATGCCTTACATTTTTGAAACAATATTCACAATTTTAATGGGCTTGTTTTAACACTTTGTCAAAGAAAACAAAACAACCAATGAAATCGCAGTTCGGAGCGCGTGACGTTATAAAAAACCAATGAGCTTGTTTCAACTATTTGTCAAAGAAAACAAAACAACCAATGAAATCTCAGTATGAGGAGCGTGACATCATAAGAAATATTCCCATTGTGCTTTCAAATGACTTCATTTAGCGCATCAAAAGAAGTACGAGAGCCAGTGTATATGCCAAACCATCTAATCAGAATTCAGAAGTCTGCAACCTCTACCAAATAATAAACGGAAATGTTTGCAAATTTAATTTGTTAGTGATGATGTACAGTAAGCTAACCTTCGATGCAAAAATGTGTCAAGAACTCAAGAGTAAAACATGAGATAATATTTTTGCTGCAGGAAACCAAGAAAACATCTATATTAACAGTTTCAAATTGGCAATGGAAATCTGCTGAACTGAACTTGGTTATCTTAGTCAATGAAACTTCAATAGGGGAACTTGAAAGAAACCCACGTTTCTCTCATGGTCAGCTGTATGTTGGGTAGAGAAGGTAAATCTGAAAATCTTCATATCTGTGTAGCTTTATCGCTCCAAACAGAAGGGACTGAAAACATTGTTTATCTGGAAGCTCTTCTACATTGATGTTCGAATTCTTTTTAGGATTATAACCACTGTTTTAGGTAAATCTTAGGTAATCAATCTAATTGAAGGGAGAACCCCATTACAATATTCTTTATGACTAATTTTCTACTAATGGGTTCCCAGCAAAGCGGGGCCATACAGCTAGTATTTCATGTTAGATAACTGAAAGTAATGTGTTTATTCATAGAATATATGCGTAGGATCTTTTTCGGGAGTCAAGAGTTTAAAATGCTACTTGCTTCACTACTTCACTGAATCGCGAAAATGTAGACGTTGTACAGGATATCGTTCGTCTATATGCGGAATATGATTTGGAATGCGCGGTTACGGTAACTCATTTGTCAGTGGGGCAAAAATAAAAACATTTTTATCGTCTGACAGCCATCGTTGCCACGCGATCAGAGACATTAAAACCGCATCAAGATGCAATTTCGCAGCCTCGTAATCGAATCAAAAAGAGCTGCTTGTTCGAAAGGGTAGGCTCGGGCGCTATCTGAATGGTGGGGAGGGGACGACGTGTGAAAACGATTTCTTACAGTCGTCGCCCTCTTACGAAAATGTGTTTGTGCCCTTAAGCTAGATTTGAATTTTCACTTCTAGTGATACTTTAAAAGTTGTTCCGGTATTAAAAAAAAAAAAAAGATTTTTTTTTTGGAAACTATAATTTTAGTCTAAATTTTCTGGCCACATTGATAGAAATGGAAATTTGTCTTGCGGAATCAACGATTTGATACTCGTAATTTTATGAGATATGGTAATACACAATTTTGTTAATTACATAATGGGCTTGTTTCAACATTTTGCCACAAAAACAAAACAACCAATGGCATCGCAGTTCGGATCACATGACCTTTTTTTCGACACTTTTTGTTTCGACACTTTGTCAAAGAAAACCAAACAGCCAATGAAATCGCAGATTAGAGAGCGTGACGTCAGAAGAAATATTCCCATTTAACAATATTCGTTTTTATTTTACGAGTCTTATTATTTTTCAAAATTCACCGTAACTTCAGGCGCTTGCCATAAATATTTTCCTTTCAAACAAAAAAAAGGCATTTAAAAATAATCCTGACGGCTAGAACAGAAATATAAATGCTTGTATAGATGAAAAAAAAGGTGTAAAAGATAGGTTTCTGGTGTCATACCTTTCAAACAAAAATAATAATTAAAAAATATTGGAAGGTTAGAACAGAGGTTGTAAGGTGATACCCACAGATGGACGGAAATATCTAACATGTCATTACCCTATTTTTCATTTTTTACTTCTTTTCAATATAAAAAAGAAGAGGCCAAAAATATCCTTTTCCTTCTCACAATTTTTAGAATTTATATATTTTTATTTTCAATCATTACAATCTTCATAACATAAAGCTAAGTCAAAAAGCTGGAAGTATAAAGGTTAACTATAGGTTGTCACTTAGTTTCAAAATAAAAGTTTTCGAAGTAGCTTGATAATATTTTCGCTCTATCTTTTATTTAAAATTATTTTTTAAATAACTTTAAAAAATTTGAAGCAATATTAGTCTTTTTTTTTAAATATTTTTACGTTGGAAAGAAATCATCCACATTCAGTAGTTAATTCTAATTTTTTTCTACTATCGTCTAACAACCCTTTTTTGTTCTTTATTTTTAAAATAGAAAATTATGTTAGCATCTTATAAAAAAAATTAAGCACAACAAGTAAACAGTAACCCATGCAAGGATCGCCAAAAAAATCTGTCTAAAGTTTCCATTTTACAGGACAATGAAAATTGCACTTCAATGTTTTATTCAATAATTTATTAAAATAAAAGGAAGCAAATACTAGAGGTTGAACGGTAAAAGCTCAAATATTTCTGGTTTTTTTTTATCATTGTTTATTATTTTTATATAAACAGTTAATACACTTCTTAATATAAAAGTGTGCTCTGATTTTTTCGCTACGATAAATGTCATCTTAATAACGGGTTCCATGAAGGTGAGAACGAGCCGGTACAATTTTTTTTAATTATAAGTTATGGGGTATTTTTTAAAAATTGACTTATCTTCAGTACTACGAAATTTCTCAATTAATTATTTTAAAGTTTTTATGCATTTTAATCAGTTTATTTCACGTGACGTAGATCATTCCTACATGGTAAGCTTCACCCACTACATCAAATGAAACATTATTATTATTTTTGTAGAAATAATATGACTCGTGACGTGTACATGCCCATATTAAAAAAAAAATTTAGCACAAACTTTCAAAAAGTCTTTGGAAAAGTTTTTCAATCATGTACCCATTGAATATTATATATAGGTCAAAAAGACAATACAGAAATAAAAGAAATCACATAATACGCAAAAACAACCGCCTTTGCCTGATTTGGCTACTTTCAGATTAACATAGTTAAATCCATCAATCATCCCTGCTAGCTTTAAGCTTCAATAGTCGGTGTCATTGGTTGATTGGTAAAGGGAAGACTCGAGAAAGACTTTTTTCATTCAGAATTTCTGTTGAAACTCAATACCTGAAACATGACCAATAAAAATGAGTAAAAATGACTTTTCATTTTAAACTAAAATGAGATTTTTCAAATCTTCAAAAATACGTCTTTTCAATCAAATTATAACTATCGCTATGTTTCAGGCCTTGAGAGACAACAGAAATGTTGAATGAAAAATTTTCTAAAACAAAAAACCAAAGCGCTAAGCTTTTACTTTAAGTTGAATTCGAGTACTATCCAAAAGAATCCGATGCAAATTTTTACCATCAGGATCCCGAGCGAATGTAACTTCAGTTTCGGTTTAGTTTTGGCGCCGTTAAAAGCGATAACGATTCTAGGTTGGCACCATAGATATCATAGTTAAAGTATTAGATTGGCAGATCACGTGACCTCCAATGCTAACGACGGGACGCGCACGGAGGCCAAATAAGTTGGCAAAATGGCCAGTGTTGCTGCCACTTTAAGAGAAAAATACTACGAAAAAATACCATCTAATTCTAAAATTACAAAAAAAAATACTAGAAAAGGATTTAAAGTCACTAAAAAGATTCCAAAATGCAGCTAGTATTTTTACGATATTTTTGTAATTTTGAAATTAGATTGTATTTTCGTGTATTTCCTTAAAATAGCAGCAACACTGGCCATTCCTTTGCACTAACACCAATTATATGCATTATGTCCTCTGAGACACCAAGTTGACCAGTTAAAAACTCGAACAGTACAACAGGACGGCAGCTTATAAATTATTTTAGAAGACAATTCGTTCATTTGGCGAGTTTTAGTTTTTATATAATTTGAGCAGAGGATGCAGGCAAATACGTAAAATTGGCGAAAACAAATAATTAGACATCCCTGAAACATGCTGAATACAAGCTCTATTGCTTTGATGGCCTTTTATTAAGCACACATGTATTCAGTAAATAGGCGTTTGCTTTATAATTACTGTAGCCTAGTTTGTTACTGGGTCTGGCAACAGCTCTTTGTTTACAAAATACAAACCTCCTATAAAAGGAAAAATTCTAAGAGCAAAAAGCGAACTTGAAAAACGGTCGTACATTTTATTATTATGTAAGTATTTAAAGAATTTGTAACTCTTTAACAAATTTTTGTTAATTTAATTGATTACTTTTTAAAAATTGGATTATACACTGCCCAAATGATTTTTTTAGTATGTTTTTAATTGTACAATCACAAATCAGTGTGCGTAAGCACCGGCATTGTAGTTCTCCAAGCAAGTAAAATGTAAACATCTGATTTTTTTCAACTGTCAAAGTAAGGTACAAAAATGGTATGCAATTATACATTGATTAAAAAATTTGCTCTTATTGTCTGTTTCTGATATTCGATTTTCTTCAAAGGATTAGAAAAAATCCTAGGTAAGTTATATTTTGGATGTATCTTAAAATGTTCGAATTTTTGATCATATAAGTATCTTTACACCATACAGAAACAGACAAAACTGGCTTTCTTTTATTATAATAGTTGGGATCAGACTTACTGTACGGTCCCCATTGGCGCGATTTTGTCGGAATTTGCGATAAATAATTTTTTCTGGCAACCTTTCTGACTTCGTCTGAAGATTCGATTCTATGACTTCGCACCGATGATGTTTTCCGGCAACCCTATTGGACCGTTGGTTGAGTTTTCATGAGAAATAGTCTCATACGATCTTTTCTTTGAATCATGGTTTTTAAAAAAAGTCGCCAAAATACGGACTTTTGGCGCGATTTTGGAAAGTTCGCCAAGGGGTACCGTACAGTAAATCTCTACCCAATAGTTGCTACAACTCTGCATTGCTTACATCATTATTGGGTGTTCATCAGCTCAGTGTCATATTTTCAAACAATTCACTCCCTATAATTATGCACTAAACTCTATACTAGAGCATAAGAATCATCAATGAAATGTCATCAACAAGTATGTCATCGTTTTGTTTGTTTTGCAATGCGCCTGGCTGTAGAGTGTTTAAGTCAGTATCGCAACCATATTAAATTGTTTTTTATCATCTGTTGTTTTTGTATCATCTTGTATCTCTTTCATTAAATTCATTTCATATCATCTCTGTAAATCTCTTACTTTACATTATTTAAAGTACATACTTAAAAAAGCAATGCCAGATTGCTGTATTTAGCTAGTTTCGTTATGTATGTCTTCAACCTTATTTTAATCTGTATTTTTTTCTTTTCAGTATTCAGTAATATTTAAACAAGAACAAGGTGAGAATCATTTCATTAAGGCTTTATGTAAAATAATATTTTAAAAAGTTAAGTTATCAATTAAAACTTGTGGTTTTTCTGTATTTCATTATATGCTTCCATGTTTAAACATGCTCTTTTCATAAATACAATTGCTGAAATAAAGTATGTACAACCAATTCTTCATTCAATAAGGTGACAAAAAATTATTTAGTCGTAGTTACTGCAATAAAAAAAAATTTTTAATTGTCAATGTCAATTTTGTTTTAGCTTTAGTTTACAATGATCTCGCCAAGAATAATCCTCTTGAAATCGCAAAAATTTGGCAGTGCTAAAATCATTCAATTTCAAAAAACAATAAATTTGTGAAACTTCGGCAAACTATGAATTGCAAAACACCAGACATTGGAAAATTTAGAAACTCGGATGGTTTTATTATGCAAAAACCTAAATTATGAAAATTCGGGATATTTTTAAGCTACAAATTAGAAAATTGGTGATTCGATAATCGCCAAGAATAATCCTCTTGAAATCGCAAAAATTTGGCAGTGCTAAAATCATTCAATTTCAAAAAACAATAAATTTGTGAAACTTCGGCAAACCATGAATTGCAAAAACCAGACATTGGAAAATTTAGAAACTCAGATGGTTTTATTATGCAAAAACCTAAATTATGAAAATTCGGGATATTTTTAAGCTACAAATTAGAAAATTGGTGATTCGATAATCACAAAACTCTGATGATTCTATACTTACGCAACTATGGTGTCTTACTGTCTTAAAATCGTCCATTTACTCATAGTAGATGTAGATAAAAAAAAAGCATTTTTAATAAAATAGTTATTTAAGCAACTAGTGTGAAAAGTTAAGGCTTTTTTAAATGAGTTGAATAAATTATTACGAGGTACGAGCGAGTGAAATAAATTCACAAGTTTAAAAAAGGCTATTTTCAACGTGTTGTCATACACTATTTTTTATAATAATGTGCAAAAAAAGTATTAAATTGGCATTTATTGATTGGCTTATTAATTATTTTATTATCACGTTTAAAGGATTTGAAGGTGATTATTTATGTTAATGATTATTTTAAAATCGCGTGCAAAAAGTATTTCTTAGATTGGCATTGGAAATAAGGCGCCAAATAAAGAATCACGTTCAAATAAAGAATTTTACACCAATCACAATTAGCCAATTAGCAATTCAAGCCAGGCTCTTCAGGATTGGCTTTGAAGACCCAGAAATTTTAATTCTCTCCGAAGATGCAGAAGAAATAGCGAAAGCTGTCTACGACAGCTTCGGATCCATCTTGTTTTTTGCACACATCATGGACACAACAACACCAATCACAAAGCTGGCGAATACAATATCACGTTCAAATAAAGAATTTTAAACCAATTAGATGTTCTTATTTACTTTGTCGCACTAGTGCGTAAAAGTAACTTTGAAACTCGATTTTGTTAAAAGCATCACTTTTGCCATGATTATTGATTTGAAAAAGTTAGTTTTTTTGCACGATATTATAAAAAAGATTTTTATAAAAATGCTCTTGTATAATGCACATTTCCTTGTTTCTTTAAGTTAGAGAAATTTAGGTACAATCTGTGCTACTATCTATTGTTTAACACTCTAATCCCACATAGTTTAATTATTTAAATCCTTAACACCATTTTAATTGTAATTTATTATTTGTGTTTTCAGCCCATGATGACAGCATTTGGTGCTGTGCCTGGAGGAAAGGATCTCAAGATTTAATAAACCACATTGTTACCGGTGGTGTTGACGATCTAGTGAAATGCTGGAAATGGTATTAAATATAACTTAATATAATATACAGTAGAACCTCGATTATCCGATCTAATTGGAACCTGAGGTAGGTCGGATAATCGAAAATTCCGGATAATAGAGAATGTTCATTTAAATAGTAAAACTTTAGTACAGTCGAGCGCAGAAACTCTGCGGACCTCAAATTATCCAATGTCCAAAATCCGAGCTGGTTTTGCAGTTGTAAACATTGAAATTTAGTAATAGATTATTTCTGAAACTGAGGCTTCCTGTTACAAAAAGTGCTGAAACATTATTTTTAATTTTGGTTCTTGTTTTTTTAATATCTTAGCGGAGTTCCGGGAAAAGTGCCTATTTTTTGTTTTATAGTAGATATCACTTGGAGTCTCACGATTTTAGAAGATTGCAGGAGTTTTCCGAAAATTTAGGATTGCCAGAAATTCAGTTTTACTTTTTTTGAGTTGCCGAAATTTTACCATCTTAAAATCACCTTAGTTTTCCTATTTCCTATAACTCGGGAATATACTGATTTCAAAATCACCAGAGACTTTTGATTTCAGTATCGCCGGAGATTCCTCACTTTAGAATTGATGTAAATATCAAAGACTGATTTCTTTTGTGATCAACCGAGAATGACCTTGTTGGAGAAATGTTTGATCTTGACTTAGGGACGGTCGGTTGACAGAGAGTTCCGGATTAAAAAAACGATGGATAATCGAGGTTCTACTGTTTACCTTAATATAACTTATTTATACAGTATAGAAATTCAGTAATGGGCTGGCCTAAAATGTTTTGAATTTTGAGGTGCGTTGATAATGCATTATTATTCCTTGCTATGCATTATTATTCCTGGAAAAAAATCCCTTTAATAATGTATGGGATTGGTTCCCATTAAATGTGTCATAGTGAAAAATCCTAATATAGTGTGCAACTCCTAATTAGGTTATTTTGAGAATTTGCTCTTTTTACCAGAGTCAAAACTATGAGGTACTCAATAGATCGTGTATAGCTCTTATGCGACTTTATTTTAATGAAATAAATCTTTAAAGTAATGAAGATGGTGAATATAATACCAGTTATTTTGTTAACAAGACTACCACTACTTAAGTAATAATTTATCAAAGTACATTTTCAGCAATTGCAGTACTGTCTTGATAAAACACATTTTGTGCTATTAAATGTTTTAAGAAAAACAGCATTACTTTAACAGCCATCAATTTTAGGTTCTTGAAAATGTGCCATTTATTTTTTTGTTCTTTTGGTGTTTTTTTTATTTATATAACCTAATATTTTTTGGGGCAATTTAATCCTAATTTAAAATATTTGTATTTATACAGTAATTTTTTTAATTGCTGAAAACTTGTCAATTAACATTTTGATATTGTTATCCTTAAATCATTTAACAGTTTGACACTGTTTGCATTTCAGGGCATTACAAGGTTGGGCAAACAAATTGGGGTTTTTTTTTTCAGAATTTTTTAAAAACATTTTTGATTTTAAAATAAAAAAAAATTAGTTGGTAGTTTTATTTGTAACTTCCACTTTGACAAAACAACTCAATATGAAATATTTGAAATATTGTGCCAACAGCTCCCCCTCCCCCCCTTTCAGAAATATCTTTTTGATAGTGATTATGTAAAAGAGGTGTCTGCAATAGAATGGTGGAGAGGCCAAGCAGTAGATATAAAAAAAGCTTAACAGTAACGTTTTTAGTGAAGTTGAACTCATTCTGACTGCTAAAGCAACAACAGCAACCTTGAAAGCATTTTTCCCTCTATTGGTCTAATTCCCTCTAGTGCAGTCTAAATTGCGTAATAAGCTTAGGATCGAAAAAGCTGCAAAGCTAGTTTTTTTTTGTTTAAAACGTTGAATTATAGTGATTATAGTGAATAAATTGTATCTAAAAAGTTTGGAATTATTACTTCAGAATCACTTTATAGTTAATTAAATTAAGGTTATGTAGTACTGTGAATGGTTTAATTGACATCCATTACAAATTTTAACGACTGTTATTTGTGACTATGTGGAAATGGAAATAATTGAAGTATATTTAGCCCCAAAATTAGTTTTTTTTTTATAAAGTATCAAATTTTAAAAAAATATGGGGATCCTATTAGTAAAGTAAACATTAAAATAAGTTTGAAATTTATATAAACATCATTAGAGTCCTGCAAATCCACAGCCTAATTAAATACCAGAAACGTTTTTAAAAAAAAAAATTTGGTTTAAACCAAAAAAAAACTGGTCTGTTTTTTAAAAAAAAAACTGTTTTTTTTTCCAACTCTGGTTTGCAATGAATTGTACACTTATTTGTATCTTTTTCATTGCAGGGATGACGAAAAGTTAGATCTTCGCCATTCCTTGGAAGGACATGCTTTAGGCGTGGTCTCCGTAGATATAAATGAAGAGGGAACAAGTAAAAAGCTCACTTAATATTTTATAAACAATATAAACGTTTCATTCTTACAGCATTGCATTGTAAAACTGTATTTTTTATAACAGAGTAGTCTGTGATACTGCAAGCACTGAAGAAAAGTCCTTAGGGTTACTCGTTTGTTGGCATGATAATTGAACAGCTTAGTGGAAGAACGTGCTAAGTGAGGTTTTTGAAAAAAATTATATTTTTGTGTCAATGAATATGTTATTCCCTCCTTTAAAGATGTTCCTTTTTATAAACTTAAATTTAAGTATATTTTAATTAATTTAATATTAGTATAAAGCAGGGTTGGCATGGTTTTTACCACCCCTGATAAATGCCATGGTAAAAACCGGTATTTACCCTCCTGGGAAAAATTATGTTTTTCCCACCTGGTAAATTCCCCACCTTACTAAATGTCATTTAATAAGACGAATTAAAATAATTTTAAATTTTAATAAATATTTGTCATGGCCTTAATATTTTTTTTAAAAATAGACCAACTTTCCTTAGTTATTTTTCATCTGGTAACATTATAATCATGTACTCTTGTTTATTATTATTGGAGTATTCCATCTGCATAAACTTAAATAATTGTTAGAGTATTGTCTGTGGTAAATATTAATTAAAATATTAAATAATTATTGAGTTATGTCTACTAAATCTAGAAAAAAATCAAACAACTTTACTAGGCTTTGGCAAACTATAACGGTTATGGTGAGAATAAGGGGGAACAAAAAGCGTTAGCTTAACAAGTGATCCTCCACACGGACAGTGGCACAATTGCAATGACAGGCAGAATACAAAAATTAGGGTGTAAACAACAAAAAAAACTGATGTTTACTTTTATAAAACTTTTTAATTAAAAGGATTTTCCTAGATAACGTAGATCCAAGAAAGAATGGTATTTTGTTTTTTTCCTGAATGAATGAGGTATTTCCCAGTTTTTCCCGATATTTACCAATTTTTCCCGGTATTTACTAGCTTTTCCCGCTGGGATGGGAACTATTACTTTTGGACGGGAAAACCCAACCCTGGTATAAAGTATCTAGGTGCAGACGAAAAACTTTAAAGCTCCTTTTCTAGTTTTCACCTTTTTGTCACTTAGAACGTTCGTCCACTAAGCTCTTCAATTGTATTGTTCTGAAGACAACCAGTTTCAAATTTGTTTTCCTTTTATAGTTGCTTAGTGCGAAACTTACTTTTTTAAAGAATGAATTTCAATGTGTTCTGCAATAATTAAATTTATTATGTAACAAAAAACACTGTTTAAAAGTAACTCCAAGGAAAAAGTTAAATACTTTACTAAATCTCAAGTAACTTTTTAGAGAAAAATATTTAATGTAGTTTTGACATAACAGGTGTTTTAGTTGATTATCCCATGTGTATTGTCCGCCTGTCACTTTTTAGCATCTCAAATATTTTGATTGTGGAAGAATCAGCAGAACGCTATATGCTCAAATATATCTATGCAATAATAGCGAACCCGATGCAATTTCGAACTGCCCTTCAATTGAGAAGTTGTTTCTAAATCTTAAAGAAATATGCACTGGCAAAAGCAATGAATCGCCGAACATAGTAACTCTGGATTGAACCAAAATCTTCCTTACCCCTTTTCGTTTTTCAAGTGATAGTTTGGACTCATCTTAGACGCACGGTCATAGATGCCAAGAACTGTTAAGAGGACTGTACCTCTGGCACGATATTAATGCAAACAGAAATGTATTGAAATATTTTTTATTCCTTCTTGTTATTTGTATTAACTTATTGTAATAAAAATGTGTACATTTTCAGTGGCTGCCTCGAGTTCCTTAGATAGTCACATTCGAATTTGGGATTTGCATTCAGGTCAACAATTAAAGAGCATCGATGCTGGTCCTGGTATGAAAACTTAGGTTCTAATTTGTAACACTTAAACCCTGATGAAAATGAATGATTAATTGTGTGCTTTGAAAGAGTATATGTTTATTGATATGATAAAAGGCATATTAAGCAAATCATGTGATTTTCGATAATTTTGAAAAAGTGAACTTGACAAGTATCATTCAAATCCTAATTTTTAAAATTGCAGTCAAATAGAGGTTCCAAGGTAATATAATTTCTGCAAAATACTTTTGTTTTATTAACAAATCAGTTATTTTGTTGACACATATTTTTAATCTATCGTAACAGATATTTTATGCATCTTTATATATATGATATTTTTTTCAATGTGATAAAACTTCTTTTTCACTTACAAAAACTGGTGTCGAATTTCATTGTAGGTTGTAAGGTTTTTTTAAAATTTACATTAAAATACACATTTAAAGCACCGAACATCTACGACCTTATAATTCCTGCTAGAAATAATCTTTTATGTTTCATTACAGTGGATGCTTGGACTGTTACATTCTCTCCCGACTCTAAATACATAGCAACCGGTAGTCACGGAGGAAAGATTAATTTATTTAGTGTAGAAAAGGGGAGTCGGGAAAATTTTTTGGAAACCAAAAAGTTCACACTAAGTATAGCATTTGTAAGTATTTTTGTATGGTTTTACTTTTACTGACTTTTAAAAGTTCATTTTAGCTTCCACACTACGTTTGTAACGTAAAAAGTGGAAGGTTTTATAATCGTTCAGTCCGTCTGTCTGTCTGTCCGTCTGTCACCCACTTTCACAGAAAGAACCACAAGTCCCACATACAAGTGGGATACGTCATTTTAAAGCAAAAAATCAGATTAGGCTACATTCCAAATTTCATTAAAAAATTTAATTAGAAGTTTATTTAAAATTTAAAAATTAATTTTTTTTTATCTACATTGAAATAACATGCAAATTCTATTTTTATTCATATTTTCACTGTTGTCATCCACAAGTCCCACAGACAAGTGGGATACGTCATTTTGAAGCAAAAAAACAGATTAGGCTACATGCCAAATTTCATTAAAAAATTTTAACTAAAAGCTTATTTAAAATTTAAAAAACTAAAAATTTAATCTACATTGAAATAACATGCAAATTCCATTTTATTCAATATTTTCACTGTTGCCATTTCGTTAAACGTACAAGAAACTTTTGTTAAAATAAAAATAAACACTTTTGAAAAAATATTTATTTATGTGAATAATTCGGTTTGGATTGTTGTATTATCACAATAGAGTTCTTTTAATGGTTCTATATATATGTATGAAGAAAGATGCATAGAGAATTCTAACTTGGCATAAAAAAAAATATGCTAAGTTTCGCTTTTATTTTTAAAGCATCAATTGTACAAATTATATATTTTTGTAACTGTAAATTAATTAAACAAACTATAAATAAGTGAATTTTCGAAAGAAATGTAAATGGGAAACTGTGGCGACAAAAATATTTATTAAAAAAGATTACATCATTATTCTTCGAACTTCAAACAAATTTAGCAAACGATAAAGTCTAATTATTAAATCTGAGAAAGAAATTAATTAAAATAGTTAATTTTGGCGTTTAAAACTTTGAATTACAAATAGCTAAAGGTCCTGTTTTTATTGGAATTAAATCATCATTACCATTCGCAAAAATCGCTCGAGAAACTTTAATTCTTTTAGACAATAAATTAAAATAAATTTATTTTTGCGACATCAATCAGTTTGAAATGACGTCAAATATATTTCACTACGGAATCCTTGTATGTTGATATGAAATGTTTTCATTCTATTTAAAAGCGAGGAATATGACATATTTATTCTTTAAAATATAAATTAATTTTTGCAAACGATAAGTAATAATTATTGAATTTTCGAAATCAAATAAATGAAACTAGCCAAATTTAGCTTGTAAATGTTAAATATAGAATTAATGTTGTGTTTGGTGCGTTTTTTCCTGTTAAACACAAATATGTGGAAGCGAGTTAAGTGACAGATTCTGTTACAAGCCTACTTGTTTTAGACACATACACATTTTTTGTTATGTAAATTATTAACGAATTCTGCACCAGAAAACATTCTGACATTATTATTTTTGCAATTGTACATTGATGCTTATTTTAAAAATTATTTTAAAAACATTTGTGGAGTACATTATGGCCTGTTCCATTAAGTATCATTTTAATAACAACTATAATGTATAATTAGTTGCAATCTATTGAAACAATTATGTTAGAAAAATCCAATTTTTTTAATTTAAATATATCTCCAGAATTTGCCCTCAGTTTCAATTATTGAATACTTTTCTTTCATAAAAACTTATGTGTCTTGTTATGCAATCTTTATTGTTTACCATTAAGCCTGTTTTTAATAAACTGTTCATAACATCAAAGGCGTTTGAAAACCGATTTGCAAAAGTTTATTAGTTAATCTAACTTTTAAGATGAAAATTTCTCTACTACGGTTTGAGTTGGATCGCTACAAACATTGTTAATCCTTGGTCTTGGCTATATGACTTAAGTATTGACATTTTAATTCAACTAAGGTTCTGATCTATTGTCTCCTGTGCTGCCTTTTTCAAATAAATGGTATTGTCTTTTAATCCATATTATTACTTTGCTGTTTGACCTTGACCGGAAAAGTTAAAATCATGCTTGTTTCATCCACTCAGCGATGAACTCACCGAACGCATAAACGCAAATCTCGCAAATTTCTGCAATATTACCATATCGGCGATAATGTTTTCAACATAGATTTTCTTGTTATCTGCACTCAATGATGCTAACGATTGGTGTTACGCTCTAAATAGCAATTGTGCTGAGAACAACCAACATATACGCCTCTCGAAGATAGCTGACGCTTTTCACAAGGCTGAGATTTTACTGAAGAGAGGGTGTCAATGATGTCTCGCAAGCACAACACACTTTATCACCAAGTTGGCTACTTTGCGGTTTCGGCTGAGTCTCTTCGGCTGAGACTGCCACGGTTAAAATCATGCTTTTGTTTGATTCATTATTCAGATGTGTTTTATCACAGAAGATAAGACTTTTTTGTATTTACATCACAAATTAACTTCTGAAATTAAGCTGTATGACAGGACCTAATTCCTAAATAGTGTTTAAAAAAAAATGCTGAAACAAAACTTATTTTATTTACCTTCTACATAATAGTCTATTTGCTAAGTTTTGTTACACCAGCCAACAAAGAAAAGGTGGGAATGAATAAAAAGCTGACAATCAACAAAATGTTTGTGCCATTGTAGAGAGCTATCTGTTCTGAATGAGTTTTAAACGATTTCTTAGAAATCCTTCTGTAGCTGTTTCTAATTGAACATTTTGAATGTCTCTGACTGGGTCCTTTATTATATTTCAAATTTAGACATAACTTTTTAGCATTGTCTTATTTATACTTTAATATTTAATGAAAGTACACCTGTAAAAGTTATATTCTTAGTAATAAAATGAAACATTTGATTTAAAGAATTGTACTTATTTACAAAAAGAAATTTACATTAATATAATAATTATAAAAAAGTAATTATTTTATTATAATAAAAAGTTTAATTTCGAAATGTTTCAGAGTCCTAATGGAAAGTTTCTTGCTAGTGGAGCTATAGATGGTATTATTAAAGTATTTGATATTGCAGCAGGAAAACTTGTACATACTTTAGAAGGTAAGTCACATTTATTTGTAAAACATGACTTCATGCTATTTGATTATAAATTATTAACCTTATACAATATTACTTTTCTGCATATAATGTGAACACATACAACTTAATAATAATAAAAAAAATACTTGTAAATAAATTTTAAATTCAAATTCAAAATTTTGAGTTAAGCTTTTCTAATATTTTGATTGTTCTGTTGTTCATGTCACTTAATATAAACCCAATGTTTATAAACAATGTTTTAAAATTGAGATTGAATAATATTGATTGTACTTTTTTTATGTTACATCTAATACTTTCAACTATTTCTATGTATACTAGGTAAAATTTTTGTTCACCTAAGATAACCTCTATACATTTTTGATTGCTTTAAAAGTAATTCGACTTGGAATGCATTAAAATTTTTACTTATATAAATTTAAATGTAAACTATTGACTACATAACCAAATATTTCTTACTCTCCTTCGCTAACTTATTACTATATAAAGCAAAATAACTGCCACTTTATTGTGTAACATTTCAACTATATTTCCAATAAATGTTCAAATCACCTTAGTTTTACCAAGTTTTATTCTTTACATCATTGTTAAAAATATCTTATTTGTTTGGTGAAATTTTTTAATAATTTCACATTCTAATTGCAGTTTTCCACATAAAATATATCATTTTTAATAGCTAATCTACTAGTGAATTTTAATTAATTGTGTTACTACAGGCACACTCAATGTTAATGCCAAATTGTTTCTATAGCATCCTGTATTTGTAAGTTCTTAAATGTCCAAAAACATTTTACATGATAAAATGCATTGACTTAAATGACCCTATAACCAAGTTTAATTTTAATGTGTTTGAAGAAGGCAGATTATTTAAATTCCATAAAATAAGAAAACAATCATGCATTGTATCTTTATAATATGCCTTTCTACAAATTTAACAATAGTATCGTGGAATTAACAGCTTAAAAAAAATTTCGATTAAATCAGATAATCGAGGTTATACCGTATAGTTCACTTCCTTCAATGAAGCAGGGAATATCACTGTAGTTTTTTTATGCTTGTATTTTAATTAAGATACTCAATCAATTGACTTTTGCATTCATCTGTGTTTTGTTTTGTTTATTTGTGATTTTGAAATTCTTAAATACTTGCTAGTATAATGGGGTTTGTTTATCCTTTTTAAGTTTATAAAAGATCATAAACATTGCAATAAATTATTGTATCATACTTCTATTAAAATTATACTTTTTAAGTTATTATGCAAACAATTTTCTCGTAAATCTATGGTTCTTTCTTTTATAGGTCATGCAATGCCTGTTCGTGGATTAACTTTCTCAAAAGATTCCAAGTTGTTGATAACAGCATCAGATGATTGTCATATAAAGATTTATGATGTGTAATTATATCTTTTACAATACAAACATGCTTTTTAGTTATTATAGTTGAAGCATTTATTTTACTTGACTAGTTTTGATAAACTAGTTATTTATCCTTAGTCATTACTTTTTTGAAATTGAAGAGCTATGGGGGAAATGTTAAGGGACAAAAAGACATAAACTAGAAAATGAGCTTTCAAGATTTTAGTTTGCTTTTAAATGTGATAAATACTGTACTTGCAAACCTTGAAAAATATACTTAACTTTAAATTTATGAAAAAGCATAAACTTGTTTATCTTTAAAGGAAGGAATAATATATTCATTGACAAAAAATTCAAATTTTTTCAAAAATGTCATTTAGCACGTTTTTCCAATTACATTTGATTTTTAACTTTTTTTTATATAAAAATTTATGTGTCCAGTCAAACTTGATTTAAAATTTATTTAAAAAAAGTTATGTATTTCTTCGCTGCCAACTTGAAATAGGCTGTGTCTGTTGAAACTGTCTCTTTTCCAAAAGGGTTGTTAAGTCCAGTGCAAAATGTAGCTTGAAGATATTGAAATTACAGAGACAACTTTTTATTTGACCAAGCACTTCAGTAATCAGTTTCATTTAAAACAGTATGTTACCTTAAAATTAAAGTACTGTAAGAATCACAAGTATAGATAATAATTTAGGGTTAAATTCAAATAAGAACATTTTATTACTGAGCCAAAGCTTTAGAATTGTTTCAAATCCTCTGAAAAGTCCTTAAATATTCCAAGAATCATTTAAAAAGGCTTCAGTTTAAAAAAAAAGTCTTAAAAATGAAAATGTCATTTTAACTTTTTTTTTAAAGAATCCCTAATGAAAGTGAAGTTTATGAAACTAATATTTAATTCAAATGAAATAATTTCTTACCATGTAACTTATTTGTTAACGGTTATGGAAATAACAGCAATATTTTCTTTTAGACAACATGCTGAGCATGCAGACTTAAGATGCACACTGTCTGGGCATGGATCATGGGTGTTGTGTGTAGATTGCTCCCCGGATAATAAGCATTTTGTGTCATGGTAAGTTTGGGTGTTTTTATAAATTAAATATTCTGATTTCTTTTAATGTTTTGAAATCAAACTCTTAGTCAGATAGTCTTGGTTAATAATTTTTAGCAAAGCAATATTTATTCTAGGAGTAAACTAATTTAAATTTAAAATGATATTTAGATATACTAGTACAGTTCATTATTGTAATAAACTTTTTTAAGAGGATCCTGACATTGGCATTGGTTTGATGGTTATAAAATTATGGTAAAAAGCAGGGATTGGTGTAACGCGTTACTTGTAACAGTTACTTTTTTTAGGTAACGCTGAGTGACACCGTTAGATTTTTCAGAAAGTAACTGTAACTTAGTTACTTTTAGCGGTAACGAAGTAAAGAAAAAGTTTGTTACTTTTCCGTTACTTTCCAAAGGATTTTTCCTGATGTCAATTTCGAAATTCCACCTCTAAGAAGGGAACATTTTGCATTCCCGAAATACGAGCTTTTCTTGGTAGGGAAAAAGCAACAAATAGAATTGTCCGCTTAAGGCGTGACGGCGGCTTTCAGCCAGAATTTGTACAAATGTTTCTCCTTGTCTGTTTACCTTTCCAAGTATCACATTATAAGCCCTGTAATTACAGGCATCTATTAAACATGCTACTACAGGCAAAAATTAATAAATTTTATTTATTATAATTTCAGTGTTTTGTTCTTATTTTTCGTTAATCCTGGTTCTCTCTGAAAATTAAGATGGCTTAATTTCAATTTTTGCTTATAACATGAAATTTCAAACAGTAACTGTGATTCGTTACTTTTTGTATTAAGTAACTGAAAAGCGTTGCTTTTCATATTAAGTAACTGTAACAGAGTTACTTTTTTAAAGTAACTTTCCAATCCCAGATAAAAAAGTAATTTGCGAAGCAATAACTTAATACTTGATATTATTTTATTTGAATTCAATAGAAACTATTAATTCCTTTCAGTCACAAAATTTTGATTCGAATCTTGAATCAAACAAAAGGATGTGTGTACAGAGTTATGGATAGGGTCTCAATTTTTTTAACAGTGCACTGCCATAACTTCTTTGCCTTTATCTAGTGTCTCAATATTTTAGTTTTTTAAATTCTTTTGAAGTTTAGGCTGTCTGTGGATCTCTCAGTTTAAAATGTTCTTGTCTAGAAAGGCAGTAGCTATATGCTGTAGTCCTTACGATTGCAATTCAAGTTTCATTTTTTTCCCTTATCCCTTCATGTTGTTTTCCAAACAGCATGAAGGTCAATGTTTTAAACCTACCTTATCTGAGGCTCTGCTGTGAGATTAATCGCAATTGCTTTCCAAACCCAAGTAGGGTTGGGTGGGAAAAATGAAAAGACTGCCCCTCATGCTGTTTCCTGAAAAACTACACAAAGGGGGAAGACGTTCTTTCGACGCTTGCGTTGTAATCATAAGGACTATAGATTGGATAAAACAATGCTATTAACTCTCAGATTGTAACAAGTTTCCTACCACACCAAACATTGTTTGTGCAAATAGTTCATGTTGGCATGTTTTATGAAATTTTGTCGGGATTCACATCAGGAAAAGCATGAAAATTCAATAATAGATAATTCTATAAAAAGTCATACAATTTTGTAATATATCAGTAAAATCTTTCAATAACAATGGACTTCTGGACAGGCATGATCATTTTTGTAAACATGTGCAATTTAAAAGAGTTTTCTAAAGTGTATTCACCAAAATGAATTTATATTGTTGACTTTGCATTTTAACTGCATTTTTAATAATTTACAACAATGTCAAAACATGCTGGATAATAGTAGACACTTTCAGGATATTTGAACTTGCGTAAATACTACACCCACAGTATCTTTAGTGTTTTACTTATGTTAAGTGGAACAGTATCTGAATATATAAATTATTGAATCCTTTATTTATGCTTGTATATCACTAAATGTTAATTTTTTTCTAGTTCCTCTGATAAAACTGTCAAGATTTGGGATATGGAATCCAAAGAATGTATCCAAACGTTTGCGGAACATACAGATCAGGTGTGGTGTGTCAAGTATAATCATGATGGCAGTAAAATAGTGTCTGTATCAGATGACAGATCTATAAATATTTATGACTGCCCACTGGAATAGAAGTGAAACTGATGTTTTTGAGATTGTATAAATAAAATGTTTATTTTAACTTTTGATTGTAATGTATTTTTTAGTTAGATGGTTATTTTTTTAAGCCATGTAGTTTTCTTATATGCAAAAGCATTTAAACTTAAGTTTGTATTGTTATTTTTTAAGCAAATAATGTAGTTCTTTTGTAAACTTTGTTTTAAATCTAAAAGGATAAAAGTCTATCCCACTCTCTCCTTATTACCCATAAACATTATTTTTAAAGTTTTACCTGCACTAACTGTGGTATTCTGTGCTGATTATAATTTGTTCAGTTTTACTGCTTCTAACTGGAGCTAGCAGAATCTCCATCATTTTTATTCCTACTTTTTTTCCCATAAACTTTTTTAACCCTTAAACAGGGTCGTAGTTGTCCTAAAATTCCTGAAAAAACAATTTTGGCCCTGGATTGTCCTTTTTTTTCACACATCGTCCTGAAATTTTTAAAAAGTACTAACAAACATAATTTTTTAGAAAAAAATTGGTTTGATATATTTACAGGGCTGCGGCTAGAGACTGTTTAGGCTACTAAAGCGATTATTTTGAAGGGAAGGTGACTTTTTCGGAAAATTTAAGTTAAATAAAAAAAATTCAGCATAAAATTCAAGCAGCAATTCAATTCAATTCAGCAATTCAATTTCAGCATAAACTTCTACTTTTTTTCAACGATCGGCGACTAGTTTAGAATTTTTTTTATTACTCTTGTCAAAAAACAAGAGTAAAACAAAAAAAACATTCCCTCTCGGTCTGTGTTTTCAAAATCGGATATCAAAATATTTCTCAACGCTATTGCCAATGCAAGTGATCTCTCACCCCGGTTACATAGTATAATGATATTATTAAACCTATATTTCTAAAAATAGCAGTTATAAAAGTGGTCAGTTTTAACACCAAGACCCCAAATTTTACACAACGTTAACGAAACCGAATTTTTTTTCTTGTATTTTCGGTCTATATCAATAAAAACTACACTCAAATTTCAATAAACAAGTTTAAATTTTAGTAATAAAGGTAAAAATTTAATTTAAATTTGAAAATGAATTGAGATTAGGAAACGATGTCTTCAAATATCGGCTAACTTCCAGTGCTATCCCCCAGATCATCTTAACAATCATCTCCTGGAAAAAATATGCAGTCTAATAAATGCTTATTGATTTAATTATTTTGCTGCCTAGTAATTTTCACCAAATCCACCGATGACGTCGCATTACCTCGTAATGATTGACAGTTTTCTGGCTCTGTATGATCCGAAGAGCGTCTCGTTATTTATATAGTTCCGGTTCAGGCCAAGTTGAACCAACCAGAATATTTTCTTCTGATCAAGTGTCAGTGAGTCATAAGCTTGTGATAACAAGGCTAGCTTTGATGTTATAAAATATTTTTGTTTATCTTTTAAACTTTTTTTAAGCATTTTTATTACTTTAGTCTATATTGGGATTCATTTCTGATTTTTGACAGGTTTTAGTTTAAAAAAATGGAGGGTCAGCTTATGCACGATTTATGTATTGTAATTTTTAGTTTTTGAATTTCCTTGGATTTTTTTTTAAATCGGACTTGATTTTTTTCCGAATAAGTGTATGAACTGTGTATAGCAGCGTCAGTAAAATCGGGATTTATGCTTGAAATCTACTGTATTTTATTGCATAAATAATGTCCTGATTTTTTCTTAAATTCTTGTCCTGAAATTTTGTGCTGTCGCACTACGACCCCTGAGTACACTCTTTTACTAACTGATACAAAAAGCAATCATCTAAAACTTCAAGAAAATATAAACCCTGTCCCTTAACTATCACATTATTGTCCCAGTTAATGTTTGGAAAATTGAAATCCCCCATAATAACTTCATTTTTGTGACAAATCTCTCTTATGAGGTTGTGGCAGCAGAATGCGTGAGCAAGCCGGTGCAGGTTTTTCGGAAAGTGGCTTGAAATCTATTTGGCTATCGCATATGCCCAGCTCTGTCCAGTCTATTTTAAGTACACTGGATGATAAGGATTTAGCTGGCTTGGCTACAGTAGCCGATAAAATTTTTGATGTAACCAACTTCGAAAAGAGTCAATTCTGTGACTCAATTCAAACTGACTTGCCCACTGGCTCATCAGGACCCAATGTTTTGGTCTTGCGGCAGAAGTTCAGTCTCTGCACAGTAAAGTTGACATACTGCTAAAAAACAAAAAATTTCGTGGTCGTTCTCGCGGCCGTTCATTTTCACGCAATGCGGCAGAGGGCAATCCGTCAAAAGAATTTGGTCTTTGCTGGTACCATAAGAATTTTGCCGATAAAGCTAAAAGGTGCATTGATCCTTGTTCCTATGTTTCAAAAAACTAGGTAGCCCATGTTCGGAATTGGTGACCCCGGCTGAAAGTGAGAACCTAAGTCACCGATTGTTTATGTCTGATCGCAAAACCAGATTACGTTTTTTAATTGATAGTGGTTCAGATGTAAGCTTATTACCAAGGACTTTTAAAGGTAGTCGCACACCTTCAAGGTATACCTTAAATGCTGCTAACGGTACATGTATAAAGACGTACGGTTCAAAGCTGCTTGTCGTCGATGTTGGGCTCAGAAGGAGGTTCACCTTTACTTTTATCATAGCTGATGTTTCCAAACCTATTATTGGTGCTGATTTCTTACAAAAGTTTGGTTTATTAGTGGACATTCGCAATAAGCGATTAATCGATTCTACAACTTCTTGCAAGAGTGTAGGTCAAGTTTTACCCACTTTATCCTCCAGTGTAAAAACTGTAATCAGCACTAGTGGTAGGTTTCACGAACTGCTTACCGAGTTTTCGGAGATTACAAAGGTCAAATCTCAGCCCCTCAAGGTTAAGCACGATACCGTGCATCATATTCAGACTGTAGGGCCTCCCGTTTGCTCAAAAGCTAGAAGGTTGCATCCAGCTAAATTTAAAGCAGCTAAAGATGAGTTTGCCTTTATGCTCGAGCACGGGGTCTGTAGACCTTCCAAAAGTCCTTGGGCCAGCCCTTTACACATGGTCCCTAAAAACAACTCTGACTGGAGACCTACGGTTGACTACCGCATTTTGAACTCTAAAACTCGTCCTGATAAGTACCCATTGCCTAATCTTCAGGATTTTACTCAGGGTTTGGCAGGCAATAAAATCTTCAGTAAAATTGATTTAGTCCGTGCCTTTAACCAAATCCCTGTCTTCGAGCCTGACATCGAGAAAACTGCAGTTATTACACCTTTTGGGCTTTTTGAGTTTGTATTTATGCCTTATGTAATGATTATGTAATGATCCGCAGACCTTTCAAAGGTTTATCAATGAGGTCCTTTTTGGCCTTGATTTTTGCTTTGCTTATCTCGACGATGTCCTCATTGCAAGCAGGGACGAAGTTGAACATGTTAAGCATTTAAGATTAATTTTTGAAAGATTACTTAAATTTGGTCTTACAATTAATGTCAAGAAGTGTACTTTTGGAGTAAGTGAAGTGTCCTTTCTTGGCCACTTGGTGGATGATTTTGGATGTAAACCTCTCCCCGATAAAACAGGTGATCACAAATTACCCTAAGCCTAAAACCATTAAGGATTTACAAAGATTCCTTGGCTGTGTTAATTTTTATCGGCGTTTTGTCCCCCATGCGGCTGACTTGCATGCTCCACTAAATCATCTACTTCGTGGTCGTAAGAAAAATGACAAAAGCCTAATTGAATGGACACCACTGTTAGACGAGGCTTTTGAGAAATGTAAACTTTCAGTTGTAAATGCTACACAACTAGCCCATCCTGAGCCAGATTGCGACCTTGCTTTGTTTACAGATGCAAGTGATTTCGCAGTGGCTGGGGCTTTACATAAAGTGACGCCAAAAGGTTTTGTTCCTTATCATTTTTTTCTAAGAAATTGAATAATGCATAAACAAAATATTCTGTATTTGATAAGGAACTTACTGCTATTTATTTGTCAATTGTTAATTTTAGATATATGTTAGAAGGTCGTATTTTTCATGTGGTTACTGATCACAAACCCTTGACTTACGCCTTTGCACAATGTTCTGAGAAGTATTCTCCGAGACGTTTACGTCAGTTAGAATTCATTTCACAGTTCACTACTGACGTACGTTATATTGAGGGGTCTCAGAATTTTGTTGCAGACGCTCTGTCAAGAATTGAATCTATTGAAATGCCTATAACATTTGATTTTTCTGATCTTGTAGAAAAGCAGCAGACCGACGATGAGTTGCATGAACTTTTGGATGACCCTTCTAAATCCAGCCTTTGTATTAAACATGTTAATTTACCTGGTTTCACTGGTGCTGTGTGTTGTGATGTATCAGGCGATAAAGTACGTATCTTTATACCTAAAGCACTCAGGCGCAAGGTGTTCGAATCTGTTCATAATTTGGCTCATGTCGGCACTCGTGCAACCATCAAGCAGGTAACGGCAAAGTATGTTTGGTCGTCTGTAAGGAAGGACTTGCAGCGGTTGGCGACACGTCACTGCCGCCGCCTCGACACTCGCCGGACGCTAGCGCACCATCACAACAGAAGTAGGAAGACACCTCGACTTGTTCCACTCCTCCTACTTCGCATGGTGGGAACGACACACGGCACCCAGACGCTCACCGACCTTCGAGAACTGATCACGCTCCGCTCCCTTCCCGCGCGCTGCGCGAGGAGCGACTAGACTCTGGACCATAACTTAATTAATATCATGTCTACTGCAAAACTATCAAATGTAATCAGCGGAACTTGCTCGTTCCATTACCTGTAAATATTAACCTTAAAGATTCCATTAAATGATTGAGAGATGTATTTGGATTTCACTTCTTCAACGTGGAGGTACGTGCACCAACACAGCTAACACACGTACCTCCGCACTGGTGGTGACCCGGACGTGATTTGAACACGCAACCTTCTGATATTTAATCCACGACTGGCGACCACGGACGATTCTATGCAACCTTCAACAACAATCTCCGCGTCGTTAGGCGATAGCGACGCAAGGAGCGCCAGCCACCGACGGACGATTCCCCTTCCCGTCGGTACACTGGAGACGCGATCGCTGCCCGGAATCAACGGCCCCTACCGATCGCTGCCAGGAGTCAACGGCCCACCTGCCGATCGCTGCCCGGAACCAACGGACCACCTGCCGATCGCTGCCCGGAACCAACGGCCCCCTGCCGATCGCTGCCCTACTACGCAAGCCAGCTGGTGCAACGGCCACTCCGATCCTGCAACATGCAGCCAACTGGGTATGTCTCCTTGTCCATCCCCTTCTCTCAGTCATAACTTTTTCGTACGCCGCGCACAGTGTTAGGCCTACCGGCCCACGCTTCATTCTAATTGGCACGTTTTTCGTACGTTCCGCAAAATTTGGCCTAACTGCCGACGTTTTTCAAAAGTTTTAATGCTCCGCTATTTGCCTTAAGCATTGCTATTACTTTTTTTCTTCCCCGCAAAAATCTTATTTTTAAAACACTGTTTTGAATGTCAACATTCGCGGATTTTTCCAACATGCCGACACGCGTCGATCTTAGGAAATGTGTGAACATTAAAATTCAATTTTCCATTTCGGCCACGACACAACGACAATTCGTCTCGATGATTACAACCAATTATTGCAGAGTAAAAATTTTCTTTTCGAAATTTTGGTTGTCTCTCACGCAGCATTCGTAGCCCGCTTGAAAACGACAATCACGAGGCTATTCGCAAACAAACACTCGCATGCCACACCGCATTCCACTCGCATGCCACACCGCATTCAAACGCATGCCACACCACATCCAAAACGCATGCCGCACCGCACCCAACAACGCATGCACCCTCAAACACTGCTCCTTGCCGCCATGGTCTTTCACTCCGGGACTCCTGTGTTTCCCGACGGCGCACCATAGTCAATCACGACTCCTGCCACAACAAGACGCGTAAAACGGCCGCACTCTCGCTGCTAATGCAACCCACACTGCTCGCACACGTAGCAACAACGCACAGCGACACACAGTAACTCTTCGGACCAACGACCTTTGGCTGCAAAGCAAACTTTTAGGCGCACTGCGAACAAACTCTGTTTTTTTTCAACACTTAGGCATAGGGCCTTTTCGAAAACAAACACCAAACGCTCGATTTGGCCCGTATGACTGAGGGGTGGACAGAGATTTTCCCACTGTTCTGCTAGGTCAACACGCCCATCATGAGATGCACCCCGGCCTCAACAGGACTTCCGAGAATCTCCACGAACCGGCTCACACCGACTCCGACTGGTCTGACGGAAACCGACGACGAAGCCACCGGAATTGTTTCCGTAGAAGACGCCCACCGAGCGACGAGCCCTTGTCAAGCCCCGTCAACAGCTGAGCCACACCCGAGCGACGCCGACGTTCACTGAATGTCAAGCACCAGTCATCCAACCCGACCCGAAGGAGAAACCACCCGAGCATCCATTGCTGGCCACTACTACAACAGCTGAGCAGCCACCCTAACATCCATGGCTGGCCACGACTCCGAGCGATCCACACTCCCTTGGCGTTATGTCACATTCGTGTAACGTTACACTGCGGGGGAGTGTGCAGCGGTTGGCGACACGTCACTGCCGCCGCCTCGACACTCGCCGGACGCTAGCGCACCATCACAACAGAAGTAGGAAGACACCTCGACTTGTTCCACTCCTCCTACTTCGCATGGTGGGAACGACACACGGCACCCAGACGCTCACCGACCTTTGAGGACTGATCACGCTCCGCTCCCTTCCCGCGCGCTGCGCGAGGAGCGACTAGACTCTGGACCATAACTTAATTAATATCATGTCTACTGCAAAACTATCAAATGTAATCAGCGGAACTTGCATGTTCCATTACCTGTAAATATTAACCTTAAAGATTCCATTAAATGATTGAGAGATGTATTTGGATTTCACTTCTTCAACGTGGAGGTACGTGCACCAACACAGCTAACACACGTACCTCCGCAGACTTAACTGAGTTTTGTCGCTCATGCATATCCTGTCAAAAGGCTAAAGTGCATAAGCATACGACCTCTCCTCTTGGTTCGATTCCTGTGCCTAATGCTAGGTTTCAGCATATCCACTTGGATCTTATAGGTCCCTATTACCTTTGGCCAAAACGTTTAAATACTGTTTGACCGTCATTGACCGCTATACTCGATGGATCGAAGTGGTCCCACTTGTTGATATGACCACCGAAACGGTTTGTTGGGCTTTAATTTTTAACTGGATAGCCCGCTTTGGAACCCCTTCCCAAATTTCTTTTGATCAAGGAGGTCAATTTAGATCATTTACTTATCTAAATTTCTTAAAGTGTTTTGGAATAGAGGGCTTACGAACTGCAGCTTACAATCCAAAAGCTAATGGGTTCATTGAACGTAACACACAGGACCATAAAGGCGTCCTTAATGTGCTACTCGGATTCTACGTGGATTGATGCTTTGCCTTTGGTGCTTTTGGGATTAAGAACTGCCATCCGGGAGGATTTCGGGCATACTTCTGCTGAATTAGTTTATGGACAAACTTTAAGGTTGCCTGGCGAGTTTTTTACTACACATAAACATGACATTTCGCAACCCGAGTTTGTTTCTAAGTTGCAGAAGGCTTTTTCCGAAGTGCGCCCTGTCCCCACTAAGTGGCATAGTTCACGCTCAATTTATGTTCCTAAGAATCTTGATTCATGCACTCACGTTTTTGTTAGGACTGATGCTGTACGTAGGAGCCTCCAACCTCCGTATGAAGGACCATTCCGCGTTGTTAAACGGCGCCCAAAGGTTTATTACGTGGAGCAAAAGGGGTCTAAGAAATGGATATCCCTTGATCGTCTTAAACCAGCATTCTTGCCCACAGATAGTTGCCAGCAGGAAGCAGAAAACCCTAGTCCATCTCCAAGTCTGCCACCGCCACCTGCTTATGTGACGAAGAGAGGCAGGACTGTTCGTTTCCGGATTCCACCCGTAAACTCCGGGGGGAGCACTGTGGCAGCACGGGGATGTGATTGTGACGTTGGACATCCGGGATGCACTGTGGCAGCACGGTGATATTGTGATGTTGGACATCCGGGCAATTGTCGGCCTATTTAAGCAATGTGCACTGTATATATTTTGGAGTTATTGTTTTGATTGTTATGTTTTATTAAAGTTTGTTGTTACGAAATGACTGTTCTTTTAAAGCCTGATCCCAACACGACTAGCTCCCAAAAGGTTATACAGCATGGAATCTTGCTCCACATTACTGTTGGGTGGTCAATACAAAACCTATAACCAGATAGTTACCATTAACATTAGCCAACTTAACCCATACAGAGTCAATACCTTGAGTATCTCACTTGAAGTTCAACTATGCAGTTCAAGTCGCTTCTAACATATAACAGCGCCCCACCCCCTTTTTTTGTTAGGTCTATCACGCCGGAAAAGATTGAAACCTTTAATTGTGAAAAAATCAGTTATATCATCAGTATTTGCCCAGCTTTCTGTGATACCAATAACGACGAGATCCTCCATTGCAATGATCCCCCTCAACTCATCCATCTTGTTTCTAATACTTCTAGCATTGCAATAGAAAACCTTCAATGTATTTTTTCCACATTTACTCACACCGTTGCCTGTGCCTCTGTGAATATTACCTCTAACCGATTACCCCACTCTGGCCTTCATCCTGGCCACTCCTCCGCCAAACGTACCTAGTTTTTTGAAGCAAGACTGTTTAGTACTAGCCTGCTTACCTCATTTACCCCTCTAGTGCTCAAGTACACTCTGTCTCTTGCCATCCACTCTACTTGGCTCAATTTATATATCAAAGGTATATGGATTTCATTTTAAGAGCACCGACTTAATCGGAAAGAAGGTGCCTTAAGAAAGATGCTGTTACTACGGTTTTGTAGGATATCCTTCATACAAGATTCCTTCTTAAAAGAAAGATCGTAGATTATTTAAACTCAAGATTGTTGAGACTGATTGTGTATCTACCTCTATCGTCTCCAGTTAACAAATAAAAGTTGCTGCGACTTCCGATTGTCAAAATTCCAATGTTACTGTTTCAAGATTTTCTCTTACTGCTATTAAGACAATTTAGTAATTCTAAAAGTAGTTACTTTGTGAACATAAAATTCAATTATGCTTTTATCAATTAACAAAATACAGTTTTATTAAAAAATAATTATTATTTCTTAAATAAATCTATGTCGTACTGCTTGTTCGTTTGAAAATTGTAAACATATGCAAAAGTCATGGCCCGATGTTTTGTTTTGATTTTATAGTTCCGTTGCCTAGGTGACGCTGCCATACAAGGGCGTTTGGGTACGGGTTTGGGAACCAGTTAAAAGAACGTTTGTCAATGCCTTCTTCCCCACGGCCACTGCACTGGGCTAATACAGTTAAGCCTTGAAACTACACACTGATACATTAACTCTAGCGCCACCTATCCACAATATATATTTCCCCATCAAAAGTAGTATGGCAACAAAAAGGTACATCTGTGATATATTGGCCGGTCTGTTCTTTGGCGACTTTTGGCTAGCTTCAAAATTCAATATAGGGTTGCTATACCCATCCAGTTGTATGAAATATGAAGGGGAATGTTTACCGCATTTGTTAATTTTCGTTGCTTGGCTACGCAAAGCAAAACGCCAAATTAGGACCAGCCATTATACCATAGATGTTCCAAAAAAACTGTGTAGCCCTCTCAAAATCCGTTACCAGACACCTTTGTCAAGAGAGCTGAAATGGGTACAGCAGACCATGGCCCACCATGCCTTAGTATGCCGCTTAGTTTGCTTCACAAATGTAATTAGTTGCTTTACTGGTCTTCTATCATTCTTTGTCTAAAGTTACTTTTTGAACATTGACATTTCGGAACAGCTTATGTACGTTTCATCGGAAAATTATGACGAATCGATATCGCAACGATAAGAAACCGAAAAATTTGGCTTTTTTTTTATTTTAGTACATACAAATTGCGTTAAAATATTTCGAAAACTTCATATCCGAAAGATATTATGTTCAAACTGGTAATAGTTATTTTTTATTTACTTACACACAACATTTTTAATTGCTTGCGAAGATAAATATTTTTACTGTGTGATAACGTATTTCTTTTATTTACTTGGAAATTAATTTTTAACTTTTTGGCCTTGATTAATTTTTGAAAAACTTAACTTAAAGAAAATAGATTTTTGAATAAATATTATGAACCAAACAACTTTTTAATACGTAAGTTACCAAGAGTTATTTTTAAATTATACATATTTATTTTAGTATTGTTAACTTAAATTAATATTTAAAAGGAATTTGCAACTTGCAAAAGAAAAATCAAAATTAAAATTTCTTAATCAATAACATAAAACTTCTTTAACGATCAACCTTTTAAGCTCTTTATTTAAACGCAATGTCCCTGCAAGCCTCCATAGCCAAGAGGTCTAACGCCTCGTTGCAAGTCAAAAGCGCGGATCCCGAGATTGTTGGTTCTGTCCTCCTCCACCTAAAATTCGAAGTATTACCTGACTAACAGAAAAAATAGTGGCGCCATCTCGTTTAAACCTTTTGTACTAACATGTCGTAAAATTTTATCGGAAAGTGTTCGAAATTCCATCGGACGATGAGATTTCGATTACTACTCATCGGATTCTTATCGATTTCTTCTTGACTTTTTATCGGAATCTCATCGGAAAAACTCATCCTAGGCTGGTCGATCGAGCGGACAGAACCGAGCAGTTATCGAGCAATAGGGCAATTTCCTACGAAAATCCGATATTCGAATTCTCATCGGCTCACCGGTGAACGATGAAAATTCGATTATCGGTCGATGAAAAATTGCTACTAGGGTATGATAATGGCCGGTCTCAATTTGGCGAGTTGTGTTATGTTGCCAAGCAACCAAAATGCCCAGTTGAGGTAAACATTCCACTTTATATTTCATATAACTCGATAGGTATAGCAACCCTACTATAAATATCAAGCTTGCCGAAATTCGACAATGAACAGACTGGCCATTATTACCGACATTTATTTGCTGCGATGTAAAATATCCATTTCTTTATAAATAAGGTTAAATACCAGGGATTAGAGTAACGTGTAACGGTTACTTTTTCTAATATTTTTTCAGATTTATAATCGATAGATAATTCATGTCTTTAACTAGCTTATTGTAATGTTTTAGGTTTTTCTGGTAGGCTACTTCTTGCATACTACTTCAATACTACACTGAATGAAAGTGATCAGTAACCTCAACTTAAAGTTAAAAGAACACAAAGTAGTTTATCAAAACACACAAATTCTTCTACCATTTTTTGGAAACATTCTGGCGGAATGTTGGCTGTGGAAAACTTTTTGATCAGCACTGCTTAGTATGGAACACATCTGTGAAGTATGTTCCAAAAGTTTTGGCAAGAAATCTACCCTTCAAAGTCATCGTCTAGTGTCTAGTACACACAGGGGGAAAGCCTTATCAGTGTGAAGTGTGTAACATGCGATTTGGACGAAAGTCTAACCTTCAAGAACGTCTTCTAGTACACACAGGGGAAAAGAAACATAACTGTGAAGTGTGTCACAAGAGATTTAATCACAAGTCTAGTCTTCAAAACCATCTTCTAACACACACAGGAGAAAAAGGGCTTATTTGTGAAGTGTGTAACAGGCAATTCAGCCGAAAATCTACCCTTCAATGCCATCTTCTGACACACACAGGAGAAAAGCCGCATAGTTGTGAAGTGTGTAACAAGCAATTCAGTCTAAGGTAATAACCGAAAACATCTTCTTACACACACAGGAGAAAAGCCGCATGGTTGTGAAGTGTGTAACAAGCAATTCGGTCAAAAGTATACCCTTCGAAAACATCTTCTTGCACACACACAGGGGAAAAGCCTCTTTCCTGTGAAGTGTGTAACAAGAGGTTTAGTCGAAAGTCCAACCTTAAAAGCCATCTTCTAATACACACAGGAGAAAAACCGCATAGTTGTGAAGTGTGTAACAAGAGATTTAGTCATAAGTCCAACCTTAAAAGGCATCTTCTAACACACACACAGGAGAAAAACCGCATGGTTGTGAAGTGTGTTCCAAGAGATTTAGTCTTAAAACAGAATTGTAAAGCTAAAGTCACACCTTTAAATGCCCCTTTTAATACACTTAAGTTAAGAACTGTGTAATAAGACTATAAGGCAAAAATTGAGCCTCCAATGACATATTCCATACAGATGATGACAGCCGTGAAGTGTGTAATATGTCTGTCCTTTAAACGCAATGTTCGGAGATAATAAAAAAAAAACAATAGACGTTTTTTTGGTTTAAAACCAGATTTTTTCGGTTTAGGCATGCCTAGTTTGAAATGCAATTCCTTTAAAATTCAATAAAAAATTTATTAGTTTTAATTGAAGTGTTTAGTTTGTGATTATGTTTCTTTAACCTTGGTTATCTTTTTTTTAAAAAAACGGTAAGATGGTTAAATTGGGATATTTCATATAACTTAATTCATATAATTTAATACAATTCTTGACATTTTATAAGATTAAGTAAAAAGTTATTTTTATTTGCAATTTTGATTTGTCCTTGCTTGTAAAAATTATTAACAATTAAAAAATGTGTTCAGAAAACACTTTTAAAAGCATCCTAAATCTAACATGTTATAACATAACAAGTAGGTTTGTAACAGAATCTGTTACTTAACCCGCTCCCACACAACAGTTGTGTTAAACAATTAAAAAGGCGCCAAACACAGCATTAATTCTATATTAAACATTTACATGCTAAATTTGACTAGTTTCATTTATTTTATTTAGAAAATTCAATAATTATTACTTATCGCTTGCAAAAATTAATTTATATTTCAAAGAATAAATATGGATTATTCCTCGCTTTTAAATAGAATTAAAACATTTCATATCAGCGTACAAAGAATCTCGTAGTGAAATATATTTGACGTCATTTCAAATTCATCGATTTCGCAAATAAATTTATTTTAATTTATTGTCTAAAAGAATTAAGTTTCTCGGGCGATTGTTGCGAATGGCACTGGTGATTTATTTCTAATAACAAACAGGGCCTTTAGCTATTTGTAATTCAAACTTTTAAACGCCCAAATTTACTATTTTCATTAATCATCTTTCTCAGATTAATTAATTAGACTTTATCGTTTGCTAAATTTGTTTGAAGTTCGAAGAATAATGATGTAATCTTTTTTAATAAATATCTTTGTGTCGCCACAATTTCCCATTTACATTTCTTTCGAAAATTCACTTATTTATAGTTTGTTAAATTAATTTACAGTTCAAAAAATATATAATTAGTACAATCGATGCTTTAAAAGCGAAACTTTGCATATTTTTTTATGCCAAGTTAGAATTCTCTATGCATCTTTCTTCATACATATATAATGAACCATCAAAAGAACTCTATTGTGATATTACAACAATCTAAACTGAATTATATCACATAAATAAATATTCTTTCAAAAGTTTTTATTTTTATTTTAAAGTTTCTCGTACGTTTAACGAAATGGCAACAGTGAAAATATTGAATAAAAATGGAATTTGCATGCTATTTCAATTTAGATTAAATTTTTAGTTATTTAAATTTTAAATAAACTTCTAATTAAATTTTTTTAATGAAATTTGGAATGTAACCTAATCTGATTTTTTGCTACAAAATGACGTATCCCATTTGTCTGTGGGACTTGTGGTTCTTTCTGTGAAAGTGGGTGACAGACAGACGGACTGAACGATTATAAAACCTTCCACTTTTTACGTTATAAACGTAGTGTGGAAGCTAAAACTATAATAAAAGGGAATTTATTGATAAGGAGGTCAAGGATTTATTAAGCATATTAAAATGGTTCAGAAATTGTTCGGTAGGTGAAGACTGAAATGTATTGCGATTTCATTAATAAAATATAATAAAACTAGGGGGCACGCCCCCTTCTCGCTATCGCTCGCCAACCCCCGGGAACTGCTTGCGCAGTTCCCTTTGGATCGCCTAGCGATCCAGGCTCGCTTCGCTCGCTCACAGTTCATTGAAATATTTTAGTCTAGCCTTAAGAAACATGTCCGGCAATTTTTTCGCCAAATTCGTATTATGGCAGCAAAAATCGCCAAAGATTGTATTTGAAGCGAATAACTATCAATAGTTCAGTTTTTGTTTCTATGTATCCTGTTTGCATTAGAGAATTTATTTTGCTACTGTTTATAAGTTGATCCTGTCCATTTCTTTCATCTTTAAGAATTCATATTAAATATAATCATATTAAATATAATTAAATAAATCATATTAAATATATTTTAAAATATTATTAATCATTAATTATTAAATTAAAAAATATTATTAATCATTAATTACTAAAATAACTCATTTCTTATATTAATTGTTGTGCACATTGTTTTTGAACTTGCAGCAAACTGTTGAGTTCTGATTGTCATTTTGACTTGGCGACATTTTTCGACTGGCGCCAAATCCGGACATGGTCTTTTAGGTTAACCGCCTTTAGTATCCTTTTAAAATAAAATAATTACAAATTAATGCTTATAAATTAATGGTTATTATTGAGAAAATACTTCGCTGCTTGACTAAGATCCATTTGTTAAAAAAATTGGAAACCGTGGTAGCCGTCAACGCTTAGAAACTATATATAAAACCAATTTGAATGTTTCCTATTTTATAAACAATTGTGTTTGGTTGTTTAGTTAATCGAAATTATAATTTAAATTTTCAAACATTAAACGTCCCTAATATTATGCATCTTTAAATTTAAACTTACTGATTCTATCCAAAAAGTGTTTTTTAAAAGCTAATAACGAATCGTGTATAACGCTTAGAGTAAATCAAAATCAACTTTTCTTTACCGCAGTCGAAAATGTAACAAATTCGATTGTGTTGCTATTGCAGAGTTAGAAATATAAGGAAAGTTGGAAACCGTATAATAGAATTATATACATATAGATGTTTTTCTGCCGTATCGAACTATGTTTTGTTCAATTTTTTAAGCCATTCCTGAAGAAACACTTTTTGTTGTTTTCAGTCGGCCATTTTGAAATTAGTTGTATTTTTGTTCATTTCGATTGTTGCCATTCAAGAGATAGAAATATAAGGAAATTTGGGTTCCGTATAAGAGTATTATATGTATAGATTTATCATGAAAATTGACTTATCCTCAATACAAAAATTGTAAAACATAAAAAAAACTTTAACTTTTGTACTATTTTTTTCGAATCACTATTTGTTAATCTGTAACGGATTAGAATTTTTTTTCAGTAAGTCTACGGGAATAATAAGCTTAGAATGACTCTCCATAACAAAAAAACTTATTTGACATAATTGCTTTGGTAATTGCTTGCCATTTCAAGTGGTTGGAAAAGCTACAGTTGCTCCCAAAAGTGATTATATCGATAAAATACCTAACTATTCCCTATTATACATTTTTATTTTAACATGAAAATTATGCTTTATCATTTTTAAACAGTTCTTAACGAACCAGTAAAGTAAAAAATACATTTTAATTAGAAGAAAAATATATTTTTTTAAATGACAATGCTAAATGTGGCACAAAAAGACACAAAAGTGTTCGTACACTTTAGAAAAACATCACTTAATTTGAAAATTTCGAATTTTTTTTATAAGGGTTTAGTATTTAGTAGGAAATATTTTATTCTTTATAACAGCTTTTAAGCGTTTGGGCATAGATTTAACTCAAGTTTTGGTTATTTCTGCATCAATCTTGTGTTCCATTCTTCGATCATTACTGCTTTCAGTTAAAATTTCGATTTAATATGTTGATGTCTTATACGCCCCTCTAATAATTTTCAAATATGCTCTATGTTTAAATCCAGTTATTGATGTGGTGTTTTAAGAGTTTGAGGTTAATGTTAAAGGCACCATAGACGAACATTCGAGGCTATGTGTTTGAGATCGTTGTCTGGGTAATACACAAAGTTGTTTAAAATACAAAATTTTGTGCTGACACTTTTAAACTGTTGTTGAAAATCGTCTTATATACTCTATGATCCATTATACCATGAATGAATATTAAATTGCCTAGTCCAGTCACTAACATGCACCCCCAAAGTCCAGTGGTGGATCCAGAAATTCACCCGGGGGGGAGGGGGGCACACACACAACAATCATAATTTTTCAAATTAAAAATATTTTTATCTGAAATTATATTTAATTAGAATTATTTTTAATTTAATTGTCCATAGTAAATAAATATTTTTACTATTAATTTTTTTTACAAACAACTATATTAACTTACATTAGTTTTTATTTTACACTAGCTTTATAAACCCAGCGTTGCACGGGTGTACCCTTACAAACGGTGATTGTTTCTTGTTGTTTATGTAAACATATATTTTATACCAATTGATCCCTTCTCCACTGGTCAGCACTCCATCGGTATATTATAATTTCCTACAATTCTAATATCAGCATTAATTTTTAAAAATAGAAGTTCGATTGTATCCAGGCCCTTCTAGAAGTTAGAGGGCTTTCCCATAGGCCGTGTTAAAATTGTCAAAATAGCTATGATATAATGGCCAGTTTCTATTTGCCCTCTTACACCCAAAGTGCCTAAAATGTGGTAAACATTCCACTCCATATTCGATCACTCAACATTGCTGGGTAAAGGCGTTCGCCTTGCATGCGATAGGTCCCAGATTCGGGTCCGGGCATCGTCACAATAACTGCCGACTTATAAACGGCAAATGCAGCCAAAATGTCCGACGAATAATACCCCATGTGGTGGGAGTGCACGTTAAATATTTTTCAAAAGTCCCGACGATGCGTACGAAGTCGCCCTTAAAAGCTGCATTGGGTGCCTACTCAGTTGTTGACTCGTCACTTGACTGTGGTTCTAAATTAAGACGACCGTGGCCAATAGCCTTCGTGTATAGCTCTAGTGCGACGATAATTCAAATTTACCCTAACACATACAAGTGGATGGGAAAAGCTCCCCTACGTTAATTTTTTTTACTTCGCCAAAAGCCGCCAATGCCAAAATTCAATCGGCCATTATATCATAACTGTACCAAATTGACAGTTTCATAAACATAAAGTTTGTACGCTATACGTACAGGGAATTAACATTTCTTAGTAGTTTTTATCAGATCTAGAATAGTTATCGCCTTTAAAGTCATGAGACATTGTAGCAATATCTTCACTTCTTACCATTTACAAACATCAATTAAATCAAATTCGAAAACCAAAAAAAAAAAAAAAATCAAAAGATTTAAATTCAATAAATAAAATAAAATAATGATATTCAAATAACAATCCTACAAATTAAACTCAACTTAATTTTCGCTCACGTTGAACGCGCTGAAATTTTTTTCAAATTAGAAAACGAAATTTATAAATTAAAAGTTCATAACAATGTTATTAATATGGAGAAATCGGCTCACGTTTTGCCTTCTTACACCCGTTCGGGTTCGAATTTCGAAAAATCGCTTCTTAAATGACGCCTACGATATAAAAAGAATATTTTCCTAAAATTTGGTAGCTCTACCTCCAGTAGTTTGGGCTGGGCGTTGATACGTGAATGAATGAGTGAGTCAGTCAGTCAGGACTTTGTCCTTTTATATATATAGACTAGCTTTATGAACCCGGCGTTGCACGGGTGTTCCCTTAATAACCCTAATTAGTAGGGTTTTTTTTAATGTAAACTTTTATTTTATACCAATTGATCCATCCACTGTCGTCCACTCCATCAGGATATTATAATCTCCTCCCATTCTGATATGAGGGGTTGATTTTATCCAGGGCCTTCCGGAGTTTGAGGGCTTTCCCATAGGTCCCTATTCAAATTGCCAGAACAGCTACATCTATATGATATAATGGCCTGTTTCTTTTTCTTCACAATAAGCGCAAAACGAAACTGCCCAAATGTGGTAAACCATTCCACTTCATATTTCATACAACTCGATAGGGTTGGGGGACTTAGTCGGTAAAGGCTTTCGTCTTCTATGCGGTAGGTTGCAGGTTCAGGTCCGGGCATCGCCAAAATAACTGCAGACCTATGAACAGCTCGTGCAGCCAAAAAATGTCCGACGAATAATACCCCGTATAGAGGAATGGCACTTTAAATATCCTCCAAATTCCCAACGCTGCGTACAATGCCGCCCTTAAAAGTTGCATTGGGTACCTACTCACGTTGTCGGCTCGTAACTTGACTGTGGTTGTAAATTACGACTCCCGTTTCCAATCCAATAGCACTCGTGTGTAGCTTCAATGCGACGATAATTCAAACTAACCCTAACCCATACAACTGGATGGGAAAAGCTACCCTACGTTAAATTTTTAACTCGCCCGTCGCCAATAGCCCTCGTGTAGCTCTAGGGTGACGATAATTCAAACCTACCTACCTATCTCAAAAAGAATGATATCGATGAAAGAAACTTTTCTTTCTATGCAAGCTTTTTTTTGTTTTAAACAACCAACAGCACAACAAGAAGTTGACATTTGAAAAAAATAAGTAAAATATTCTTAGAAAACTCATTTTCGAATACCAAAACAAAAGAAAATAAATACAACAAATGAAAACGATCCGTTGGAGCTGTTGCCATCATAAACGACAACTTTGTGAACAGCATTTACACTTTCATTTCCCATTAACAACGTTAACTTTCAAGTTTTTTTTTTAATTCGGTTTTTCTTTTAGCTTTATTTGTCCTACATAAATTATTATAGGACTGTGGTCGTTATTTGTCTTGTATTTTGTTCATTTAGATAAACTTAAGGGGATTCGATGGTTCGATCTTGCCCATGTTAATTTTCCTAAATTTAGAAACATTTTTCTCAGGATCTATATAAGATATCATTATGCATTTTTGTAAAATTTTGTTCCTTACATACAGCTAGTTAATTTAAACTGAGACTATTTCAAAGCCTTAAAAATACTTTTACAGCGATTTTTTTAAAAAAATTATTAAAAAACGAAAAAAAAAAATCAGATTTTAATTTTTTTTTAGCTGAGATATTTAAAATTCCTCAGTAAAAATCAAATAGTAAGTAAAACAAAACATGTTGCTATCTTCTATAGTTCCCGAGAAAAGTGTTCCTATAATTGTTGAAAAAACCTTATATTTCAGGAAACGCAAAGGAAAAGTAAGGTATAGGTAAGAACTGATGTGCAGAGTTTCTGAAAAAATGCTTATAAAAAGAAAACTACTGAACAGAAATCGGTAATCTTGGTCTTAAATTAAAACTAAAGATATGCAGATTTAAAAAAAAAGAAACAGAAAATCAAAATTTTTGTCCCAAACACCCATCCGACTCCCCTTAAGCAGATAGGGGAGTCGGTTCATGTGTCAAATTTTCTTGCCAGTCGTCATCAATGAAAAGTTTCAAATAATAGGATTTAAAAATGGCTTTTGTATTAAGTAGTGAAATAATAAAAGGGTTTTGAAAAACTAAAGCGTGGCTATTCCAGAAACAATTACCCTGATGCGACACATAATGTTCTTGTGTTGGGCCCCATCTACATAATTTGACTTGGATTTTGCATGCACCAAGGTTGGGGAAACCTGAACATTTTTCCTTTTAATATAAAACAAGTAGGTTTGTAACAGAATCTGTCACTTCAACTCACATATTGTGGGGGGTTTAACAGAAAAAACGCGCCAAACACAACATTAATTCTATATTTAACATTTACAAGCTAAATTTGTGCTAGTATTTCGAATTCTATTTTATCGTTCGAAAAAATTCATATCCCCTTTAATAAATTCAAAAATAAAATTTATTTTAATTTCATGATGTCTAAATATAAACTAAAGATAAGTTTCTCGAGCGATTGTTGCGAATGGCAAATGTGATTTAATTCTAATAAAAACAGGGCCTTTAGCTATTTGTAATTCAAAGTTTTAAACGCCAAAATTAACTATTTTAATTAATCTTCTTTCTCAGATTTAATAATTAGACTTTATCGTTTGCTAAATTTGTTTGAAGTTCGAAGAATAATGATGTAATCTTTTTTAATAAATATTTTTGTCGCCACAATTTCCCATTTACATTTCTTTCGAAAATTCACTTATTTACAGTTTGTTAAATTAATTTACAGTTAAAAAATATATAATTTGCACAATTGATGCTTTAAAAATAAAAGCGAAACTTAGCATATTTTTTTATGCCAAGTTAGAATTCTCTATGCATCTTTCTTCATACATATATATAGAACCATTAAAAGAACTCTATTGTGATAATACAACAATCCAAACCGAATTATATCACATAAATAAATATTCTTTCAAAAGTGTATTTTTATTTTAAATAAAGTTTCTCGTACGTTTAACGAAATGGCAACAGTGAAAATCTATATACATAAAAGGCAACTTCCGTTTGTTTGTTTGTTTGTTTGTTTGTATAACACACGAGATCAAAAGAACCACGCAACAGATCGTCACGAAATTTGGCACAAAAATTCATCTCATCTCTGGAACAAATATAGGCTAAGAATTTTTAGAATCGGGCCATTCCTTCTATAATTTTCGAACGTTTTTATTCGAATTTTGTGAAAAAACTACACCACTTTGGCTCAAATCCGATCTTTTTTTTACTTTCCTGATGCCATCGGCTGAAAAAATTAAATAAAACTTAGCGAAAACATTTAAAATTGAAAATGTTTATTTTATTCTGTTGCCATTACCTTCAGAAACTAAATTCATTATTTGAAAAATAATTGACATGTTTCAAGTGACGTAATTCCGCCAGTCTCCATTCCCGGATTTTATTGTGGGCTTATTTGATTTTCATTGATTTTCTGTTGACTGCATGTATGTATATTTAAGCAATAAATGTATAGTTAAGCTATTACTGAACTATGATGGTTAATAAAGGCCATCGTACTAGAGCCGCATATTAGTGTTTTATGTATTTATTTTTTCGCTAAATACGTTGCCAAACTCGCCAAATTACTAACTAAATCTCGCCAAATGGGCAATTTCTTTTATAAATATTCATAATCTGGTCGGTTGTTCGAAGGTCATTGTGTTAGAGCTGTATAATGGGTGTGTTTGTAGCTATATCTATTTTTTCGCCAATTTATTTCTCAAAACGCACCAAATGAGTTAAAAGGTTTTGTGTATTTATGAGGGAATTGTGATGACATTTATGAGTGTATTTTATAGCGTATTTTTCATTTTGGAATTTTAAGGCAAGGAAACGGGATTTTATACTTTATAACAAGCGGGAACAATAACATAAGTTTATGATCATATAACAGGTTATATGGTACACATATTTGGAACGATCATTCAATTATTGTACATATCTGCATTGATTTAGTACTGTATACATTTGCATTGAATTCTTAATTTTTCAGCATTTGTATTGAATTATGATAGAAATTTGTACTGCTTATATTGTATTTATATCTGCAAAGTGTCAAAAAAAAAGTTACTTAATTTATTATAGAACTCCCTTGAATTGCGTTAAAATAAATGTTTGAGACCCTTTTAAGATTTAGCCGTTTTTCCATTTTTAATTCTTACTGATTATTTTTTACTTAAATATGTATTCTTTTTAATTTGAGCTTCTTATCAAAGGTATTTTTGAAATTAATAGTAATCGTTACTATATCCAAGTTGGGTAATTAAATGGAAAATTACTGGGTAATCTTCATATCTTATGTAACTAAAATGAGAGAAAAAAATAGTTAAATTGACTGTTAAATTATTTTTCCACCTCTACCCGTGCAACGTCGGGTATAACAGCTAGTATTGAATAAAAATGGAATTTGCATGTTATTTCAATGTAGATTAAATTTTTAGTTATTTAAATTTTAAATAAGCTTCTAGTTTAAATTTTTCAATGAAATTTGGCATGTAGCCTAATTTGATTTTTTGCTTCAAAATGACGTATCCCACTTGTCTGTGGGACTTGTGGATGACAACAGTGAAAATATGAATAAAAATAGAATTTGCATGTTATTTTAATGTAGATAAAAAAATTTAGTTATTTAAATTTTAAATAAGCTTCTAGTTTAAATTTTTCAATGAAATTTGGCATGTAGCCTAATTTGATTTTTTGCTTTAAAATGACGTATCCCACTTGTCTGTGGGACTTGTGGTTCTTTCTGTGAAAGTGGGTGACAGACAGACGGACAGACGGACTGAACGATTATAAAACCTTCCACTTTTTACGTTATAAACGTAGTATGGAAGCAAAAAAACATACCCAAAAAATTTGAAATTAAATTTTAGGTAATTTAGGAGAATATGTATGTAAAATTTAATTTGATAGAAAAAGAACACTTTAAGACTTAAAAAAAATAATTATACATATGGAATGACAAGGTTTGTGCATTTGACTTGTAAACTCAACACTACAATCTAATTTATAAATTATTAAATACATTCTATTACTAAAAGCAGCCATTAAAATTAAGGCAATTTTGAAATATTTCATTTAAATTGAATATTGGATGTTCTATTTTTATTCTTTTTCTAACAAATTGATAAGCTCCCAAGCATAGGTATTGCACTATTTACTTTGTTCAAATAATTTGATAAATCCTTAAAGTCAAAATAATTTTATTAATTTATAGAACACATCTTAATTATAATTTCAGATTGTATAAAAAATATATATGCGTACTTCAATAAGATTACACATTTTTATAAATTGCTCATTAACATATTTATACATCATAAACCTTAACATGTATGTACATATGGTCATATTTAAAACTTCAAATACCTCTTATACAATAAAACAAATTGTGAAATTTAATGTAAACATTCAATATATATACATGGTACTTTTATTTAGTAAAGAATATCTCTTCTGCATAAGTGTTGGATATGGAACAAAACAAAAATTCAGATTTCTAATACTAATCCCATAACTTTGTGATTTATAAAGCCCTAAAAATCCCATGACTGGGGTTGAACAAAGTAATAATAACACAAAATAATCTTAACTGAAAATGTAGTATATATAACTTGGCTGTTTCACTTTTTCAAATCTCTTAGACTTGCATTTGTAAACTAAATTCGATTTTTCTAAGATTTCTTCCCCTTAATTTCATTCTTTGAAATTAGTGTTTTTAATTATGTATTATTATATATATTTTTATTATCAAGACATTTCGCCGGCCTCTTCTATTGTATCCGGAACCGTGGTGTTGTTGGTCTCTGGAAGTAGCAGTCCCAAGAAACCGGAAGTAGCAGCCAAAACCCCGAACAGCAATTGTGGTACTACTGGATGCGTGGCATATCCCTGTTGTGAAATTAATACATTTCCAGAATTAATACTACAGTCGAACCCCTTTAACGCGAACTTGAAGGGAGCACCGAAACATTTCGTTTTAACCGAATTTCATGTTAACCGTCAGGAATTTTTTTACATTGAACCCGTGAATAGTTAAAAAAAAAAACATCAAAAAAGACATACAATTAGTAATTCTATTAATAAAATTTAGAGTAGTACATACTATAGAAAAATTAGGATTTTTTTTTAGGAACACCAATTAAGAACAGCAATTGAATTTAAACTGACGAATCATGGGAGATCTCGTTATTTTCTCAGCAATTGAAGACAATTTATTCTTATAATATTCGTTTTCCGCATTTTTTTTCAATGTTTTGTTTAATTTTTTCTTCAAATTACTAAGAAAAAAAGACAAATTCTGGGTTTTCTGTTCATGTTAAGCGGGATTTCGCCGAAAGCGATTTCGCGTTAGGAGATTTTTTAGCATTAGTTCAAAGCTTTATACGCCGGGGAAATGCTTTTATTTCATCTTAAGCGAAAATTCGTGTTAAGCGCGTTCGTGTTAACGAGATTCGACTGTATTTCCATATTACCTATTTTTAAAGTTACTCAATATCGACTTGCACTAATTTGTAGGACAGAGTCATGGACACTCGCAATGTAAACGAACGCTTTCTTTCGCTCAAAGGGCAATTTATAGGGTCATATAATTGCTTTCTAGACAAAGGTCTAGTTTGAAAACTCGTAAAGGTTTAGTTTAGTATTGTTAATAGTTCGGTAAAACCGAAACGCTATCAGCATATAATCATCAACAATCCTATCGCCAATAACCCATGTGAAGTTTTAGAGTAATACATTATTTCCAACCAAACTACACCAACAAACTTCCCTCTTCTCGCCCAACGTCATGGGGTTCGCATCCCTTCCACCTTCAGGTTTTACAGGATGGCCCAAATAAAAGTGACCCGGCTTAACCCTTTAAGTCCCAGTGATGCCATTTGGCATCATCGTGTTTCTGATCATAATTAAAACAAGTAGGTTTGTAACAGAATCTGTCACTTAACTCGCTTCCACATATTTGTGTTTAACAGGAAAAAACGCGCCAAACACAACATTAATTCTATATTTAACATTTACAAGCTAAATTTGGCTAGTTTCATTTATTTTATTTCGAAAATTCAATAATTATTACTTATCGTTTGCAAAAATTAATTTATATTTTAAAGAATAAATATGTCATATTCCTCGCTTTTAAATAGAATGAAAACATTTCATATCACCATACAAGGATTCCGTAGTGAAATATATTTGACGTCATTTCAAACTGATCGATGTTGCAAAAATAAATTTATTTTAATTTATTGTCTAAAAGAATTAAAGTTTTTCGAGCGATTGTTGCGAATGGCAAATGTGATTTAATTCTAATAAAAACAGGGCCTTTAGCTATTTGTAATTCAAACTTTTAAACGCCAAAATTAACCATTTTCATTAATCTTCTTTCTCAGATTTAATAATTAGACTTTATCGTTTGCTAAATTTGTTTAAAGTTCGAAGAATAATTATGTAATCTTTTTTAATAAATATTTTTGTCGCCACAATTTCCCATTTACATTTCTTTCGAAAATTCACTTATTTATAATTTGTTAAATAAATTTACAGTTCAAAAAATTTATAATTTGTACAATTGATGCTTTAAAAATAAAAGCGAAACTTAGCATATTTTTTTTTATGTTAAGTTAGAATTCTCTATGCATCTTTCTACATACATATATATAGAACCATTAAAAGAACTCTATTGTGATAATACAACAATCCAAACCGAATTATATCACATAAATAAATATTTTTTCAAAAGTGTATTTTTATTTTAACAAAAGTTTCTCGTACGTTTAACGAAATGGCAACAGTGAAAATATTGAATAAAAATGGAATTTGCATGTTATTTCAATGTAGATTAAATTTTTAGTTATTTAAATTTTAAATAAGCTTCTAGTTTAAATTTTTTAATGAAATTTGGCATGTAGTCTAATCTGATTTTTTGCTTCAAAATGACGTATCCCACTTGTCTGTGGGACTTGTGGATGACAACAGTGAAAATATGAATAAAAATAGAATTTGCATGTTATTTCAATGTAGATAAAAAAAATTTAGTTATTTAAATTTTAAATAAACTTCTAATTTAAATTTTTTAATGAAATTTGGAATGTAGCCTAATCTGATTTTTTGCTTTAAAATGACGTATCCCACTTGTCTGTGGGACTTGTGGTTCTTTCTGTGAAAGTGGGTGACAGACAGACGGACGGACGGACAGACGGACTGAACGATTATAAAACCTTCCACTTTTTACGTTATAAACGTAGTGTGGAAGCTAAAAATAATAGGGCTGACATCTATTATGGGATTAATAAAAATATTTACTAATAGAAAAACGATTGAAGAATTTACTGATGTGCTTTTTGATATCATAAATGGCTATAGAGTATAGACGATCAGAAAAAAATTTCTAAAATGGTTATGCCAAATCGTCATTGGGACTGAAAGGGTTAAAAGTAGGGAGAAGAGTGGAAATGCCGCCAAGTCAAAAACAGGTTTGTTAGGTGAAGCCATTGATCGCTTCAATAGGCCCAAACGATTGGCGAATTATTTGCCAGGGTTTAGCAAGCTAATTGGACTGCAATATAAACTATTAAATAGTACGAGGCAGGTGGATAATTTCAGCATGATGATCGTGATATAAAGGTCTCTAGCGTTAGGCGCGTCACGGGTTGATTTGCTAGGATTATTAAACATTTTTTGGAAAACTGAATTTACATTTTATAGTGTTCGGACACGCTTCGGAATGTTTTTGGACTTGTTCAAAACAGATCCTGCCTGACGCTATTTTTCAACTAACCGTTGCATAGCACTCATTTCTGTCACTTTGATACTATGAAATCGATTAGCAATCAACTGGCCACATTCTTTCCACGATTTTGTTTAAATATAACTATATATCCACAAGGGACATATTCTGGGCCTCTGCTGTACCGTAAGCGTCATGTTCACCTGTACACTGATCTTATCAACACACACCTACACAGCTCGCATTAAGATCTGAACTCGCCAATAGTTCATGTGCAGCTCTAGTCTAGTAACAACCAAACCAAAAACCAATGAAAAAATAATTTTGCCATTGAACACTTGAATAATTTATGAATTTAACTTGGAGGCTTTCAGGCGGCTTCAGTAGTTTTTCTCGTCAAGCATCTCCCTACATTCGTAGCTCTATGCTGGGGCCATTTTTATTTGCGCCACTCCGTATAACAGTTTTCAAAGTGGACTCATTCACAATCAAAATATTTAAGATGCTACGAAGTGACAGAAGATATGTCAAGTCCTTGAGTTTGCAAGCTCCGTTGGTTTAGTTGAATTTATGTCGCAATAAAGCTATACGATCACAAGCTCAGGTAGGATCTAGTACAAGTTTAATCTAATCAACAATTCCAAAAACCGACTGTTCACATATATTTTCATAAACTAGTTTTAAAATAAAATATAACACTTATGTTCCATTTTTGAATATATACTAGTTAATTCGTATTATTTTGTTGAACATCAAATTATTAATGTATTCAGGTAGCTGACATCGTCACTTGACCATGGTCCAAATTTACATGATTCGTTTCCGTTGCTAATTGAATAGGTGTTGCTTTAGTACGACGTTATTCACCAAATTTAACCTGCAAACTAAGTGCGTCATTCTGTTATTTCGAAGGGAAGCTTTTGCAAAGGAAGCGGGGGAAGGTAAAAAAAATACAGGGTGGCGCAAATAAAAGTGGCCCCATCATAGAGATAAGAATAAAATAGAATTGTTGCCAAGTCAAAAACAAATGCAAAAACAGGTTTGCTAAGTGAAGCTATTGATCGCTTCAATATTGAGCCCAAACAAACGCTTGGCGAATTATTTGTCGGCAACTATGCTATGGTTTGACAAGCTAATTGAAATGCAATGTAAATTGAAGGTTTTTAGTTTTTACTATTGTGCAACAAAAGTTCCCCACTAGTGAATATTTTGGCCGTTAAAGAATTTAATGGTGTAAAAGTGCCAAAAAAAGAGTGCTATGTAGCCTTCCGCCTAGAAAATCGGACCTTTTATATTTTGTTAATACAAAATATTCTAAATTGATTGCAAGACACAAAATGTGGTGTTCGGACCCGTTTCGGAATGCCTTTGGACTTGTTCAAAACAGGTCCTGTCTGACGCCATTTCGTAACTAATGGTTACATAGCACTCTTTGTTTAGCACTTTTACACCATTAAATTCTTTAACAAATAACTGGGCACATTTTTTCCACGAATTTGTTTTAATAAAACTAACACCCCTTGCTGGTATCATTTCCACTTTTTGCATTGATCAACTCACACAGCCGTAACCTGACCAGATTTGTGTCAGTGATTAACTTTGAGGCGATGAAATCATCGTTAAATTTTTGTAACTCAGATTTTATTTGTGTTGTTTTTGTTTGAAAAAAAACTATAAAAAATAAAACAGACTACTTGAAATTTTTTTAAAAACTAAATAAATAAATAACAAACTCAACTGGTACTGCGAAATGCAGTACGTCTGGGCACCCTACACAGCATCAATAAGATCTCACAAGCCTGAAAGTGTATGTCTACCAACCAACCAATCAATAAGATCTGAACTCGCCAATAGTCCATGAGTAGCTCTAATGTGATGCAATCCAACCAATGCAAAAACAGGTTTGAAAAGGGAAGCAATTGCAAGCTTGAATAATCTTTTATTTCGACTTGAAGTCTTTTAGACGGCTTCAATAGTTTTTCTCGCCAAGCATTTCAATGCATTCCTATCTCTACGCCTGGGCCACTTTTATTTGCGCCACCCTGTATGTTCTAAGTGACCAATCCGCTGATCTGAACAAATTTAAACAAAACATAAATATACGGATTTTGGTGTCTCTTGATAATCAAGGATAAACCCGGCTTTTTCGGCGGCCTCGTGGATGCTCTTTATTGACATTCAAGTTATCACATAAAAAACGTTTGTAAAAATATTCAACACAGCCGGATAAATGTGGCTAAGAAAATATTTTTGCCCATTGGATTAACACACAGAAACTCTATTTTGGAGACCCGTGATCGATCGGGCTCATTCACCTTTAAATTCGTAAATGTAAAAAGAGTTCAAGCAAATAGGAAAATTTTCCAAAACGCTTCCTCCTTTAAGGGGAGTAGGATGGGTGTTTGGTTCAAAAATGTCGATTTTCTGTTTTTCTTTTTTTAATTCTACATATCTTTAGCTTCAATTTTAGTCCAGGCAACGAAGTTATAAAGGGAAAGATTTGGAACATAATTTTTGACTTCATAACTTTGTTTGGACTAGTTAGGAAGTGAACATATCAAAAGTCCCCGTCCCCTAGCCCCTGAGCCGAAGGGAGGTTGAATGTCCCATTTCTTGGTTTCTTGCCTATATTTCGAAAACTATGCGTCCTACCGATATAACTGAAATACACAAAATGAAAGCTGATTAAATTTGCTACAAGTTTCACCCCTCAAGTGTTTTAATATATTGTATAGTTTTCGAGATATCCTTTCTTGAAAGTCTGTAATTTTCGAGAAAACATTTTTTTCCCCCAGATTTTTCCTCTTTTTTGACGGGATAACTCTTCAATAATGCACCGAAACACTAAATGTTGGCCCTACAGTGGTAGAGAATTTAATTCTTTTCAATAATATATCTTACTTTACTATTTTACCTATTTTCCTTCAAATTTTAAAGCAGTTCAGTGTTGAGTGAAGAGGGACTGTCAGTCCCATAAAGCTAATGCATTAGTTTTGAAATCGCAACTTTTGCAAAAAAATTGCTTTGGCATGTTAACCCATTTTCACTAGGTATGGGAATCATCATAACATCAATTTAAAACAAAATTGAAAAGAAAATATCATTCGGTTATTAATTATTAATTGATAAAGTTTTAAAATAGTGTCGCTATCTGCTGTATATTTTTGGCATTCTAAAATTTCAAAATTATATTATTAAATAACTAGATAACATTTTCGTTTAAAATTGGTTTCATTTCGATTCCCGTACCTGGGGAAAAAGGGCTAACATGGCAAAGCAATACATCTGCTGAAGTTGTGATTCCAAAACTAATGCATTAGCTCTATGGGACTGACAATCCCTCTTATGTACACTTATTCTATACTGAACGTCTAAATAACACAGATACTCATTTTTTAGGCACGCTGTTACTTTAATATTTTATCTATTTTCGTATTCTATTTTATCTATTTCATTTCGTTCGTCGTTTGTTCTTCTTCATCTTCGGAGTTAACTTGAGAGACCCCATTGAGGCAAGTCCCCTGGTAATTTTGGCATGCTGCGGAACATTTGAGACTTGCTTTTCTGCAGCTACACTTTGAGCTGGTACAGTCTTTTATGCATCTGCAGGAAATTATTTTCAGAATATCGTCAGGTGCTGCTGCTAACTCACTGTGCACCTGGGACCAGCAGAAGCGTTATCGACTCAGGAAGTCTGTTGATACCTATTTCACCGAAGGCGCCGAGATAAACGTCAAACAAGAAGATTTTCTGTCGAACAATTTCAATAAAAGTAGGATCATCAACATACTTAACTTAAGGTGTTGCTTGAGGACAATTGGAACAGGATCCTTCAAGCAGAAAGTGATGTGGACGTTCTGATTGTGGATACGGCTGTGGTAATGTCGAAAACAGCACAAATACTCATTTTGTAGGCACGCTGTTACTTTATTATTTTATGTCGACCTTATAGTCTCTTGATGGCTAAAGCTGATGCGTATAAGGACATTACTTTCATAAAGCCTGGACGTGGGAAACAAAGGATTTTTTTATTCTCGTCCCAAGAGCTTCAGCAACTGAGTTTAAAGGACTGTTTTTTGCACAGATTGCACTGGATGTGACACATCTTCCACATTTCGAAAAAGCAAGTTCGCATTTGCGAAGTTGTATTTGAAGTCGCCAGAGGTCCATAAAGCAGCAGCGGTCTTTTCAGACCCTTCCTTAACCACCGATCAGGTACAAAAGGCAGGCAAAACCTGCATCTTGAGGTGGTATGGGGCTCCAACGAAAGATGCCTCCCTCAATGCCTACAGGTATAAGTCAATCTTGAAATCAGTGACCACTATCAAGCCTGATATATCTTGTCTTCCTCCCACTGAGGAGGCAGTAAAACACAGCATTCCCTCCGAACATTCCACCAAATTCATATGTGGCTGGGAAATGACCTACCTCATCAGATGTATGGAAGGAATAATGAGAACAACTACCTGGTCCCAGTACACAGTGAGTTAGCAGTAGCACCTGGCGATATTCTGAAAATAATTCTGCCGATGCATGAAAGACTTTGCCATCTCAAAGTGTAGCCGCAAAATAGCAAGTCTCAAATGTTCCAGAGCATGCCAAAATTGCCATTGGAACTGCCTCAATGGGGTCCCTGAAGTTGACTCCGAAGATGAAAAAGAACAGGAGGATCATCTCACCGTTTTCCTACTGGGGTCCAACGAATGAAATAGATAAAATAGAATATGAAAATGGATAAAAACATTAAAGTAACAGCGTGCCTACAAAATGATTATCTGTGTTATTTAGACGTTCAGTATAGAATAAGCGTACATAAAAGGGATTATCAGTCCCATAGAGCTAATGCATTAGTTTTGGAATCACAACTTCAGCAGATGTATTGCTTTGCCATGTTAGCCGTTTTCCCCAGGTACGGGAATCAACATAACATCGAAATGAAACAAATTTGAAACGAAAATGTTATCTAGTTATTTAATTATATATTTTTAAAGTTTTAAAATACCAAAAATATACAGCAGATGGCGACACTATTTAAAAACTTTATCAATTAATAATTAAATAACCGGATGTTATTTTCTTTTCAATTGTGTATTAAATTGAATGATTCTCATACCTGGGATAACATGGCAAAGTAATTCTTTTGCAAAAGTTGTGATTTCAATACTAATGCATTAGCTCTAAGGACTGACAGTCCCTTTTCGCTCAACACTGAAACTGCTTCAAAATATGAAGGAAAATAGATAAAACAGTAAGGTAAGATACATTATTGAAAAGAATTGAATTCTCTACCACTGAAGGGTCAACATTTAGTTTTTCGGAGCATCATTGAAGAGTTATCCGGTCATAAAAGCGGGAAAATGTGGATTTTTTTTAGTTTTCTCTAAAATTGTAGACTTTCAAGAGCGGATATCTCGAAAACTATACAAGATATTAAAACACTTGAGGGGTGAAACGTGTAGCAAATTTAATCAGCTTTCATTTTGTGTATTACAATTATATCGGTAGGACGCATAGTTTTCGAGATATAAGCGAGAAAGAGAAAAATTGGTTATTGAACCCGCCCTTCCCTCCTTCTGCTCAAGGGCTAGTGACGGGGACTTTTGATATGTTCACCTTCTAACTAGTCCAAACAAAGTTATGAAGTCCAAAATTGTGTTTCAAAACTTTCCCTCTATACTACACTTTTTTCAGCATTCGTTGCCTGGACTATTTAAGACCAAGATTATCAACTTCTGTTTAGTGGTTTTCTTTTTATAAGGATTTTTGAGAATCTTTGAACATCAGTTTTTACCAAAACCATACGTTTCTTTTGCGTTTCCTGAAATATAAGGTTTTTCAACAGTTAGGAACATTTTTCTCAGGATCTGTAAAAGATCAACATATTGTTTTATTATTTCTTCCTCATTATAGCTCTTTGATTTAAACCGAGGAATTTTTAATATCTCTGCTTAAAAAAAATTATGTAACTTTAAATCGGATTTTTTTTAATACATATTTAAAAAAAATACTGTAAAAGTATTTTTTTTATTCCGTAAAATATCCTCAGTTTAAATCAAAGAGCTATATGTAAGGAACAAACTATAAAATTTCATAATGATATCTCATATAGTTCCCGAGAAAAATGTTCCTAAGGCTATGTCCTCACTACGACAACAAACGCCACAAAGGCAACAAAAGCAACAAAATTTGGCGACCGCCAAAGGCGCCAAGCGATGCAATAGCATGGGGGCTGACTCTGCCAAGTTGGCAAATTTTGTTGCATTTGTTACCTTTGTGGCATTTGTGGCATAGTCAGGACATAGCCTAAAGGTAGTAAAATTGACATGGGCGAAATAGAACCATCCGACTCCCCTTAAAAAACACTCACCAGTTCCCTCATGAAGGGCGCTATGAAGGACCCTGATCTGCCGCACATGGAAGCCGATCCAAGGCCGATGTTCCTTAGCACAGTCGGGAAGAGCTCTACAGTGAAGATGTAGAGGATGGCGAAAGAGCACGTGATGCAGAACTTGCCGAAGAGGGACACGCTAACGCTAATCCACCAGGGATCTGAAAGAGTCGAATTCGAATGCGTCTGTTTAGTTTGAATTATCGTCGCACAAGAGCTACATGTCGAATGCGTCTATAGTAAAAGATGTCTTAGGGTAAAATTGAACTTGAAACGCTTCGAATTCGTGCGCGTTTGCTCTTGCTGTGCGATCGGTTTTAAACAGTATTTAACTTCCCAAACCACGCGAGGTGTCATTCTCGTGTCAATCGTGCAAACGACAAGAACCACTACGCCAGCCTCTTTTTACACGAAGTTGAACAACGAAATATTTTAAAAAAATCTCGGGAAACTAAAAGGAAAGGGACCGACCCATCTTTAAAAGATTCATCCCAAACGTTCACGTTCTGTTTAATGAAGCGTTCGAAAAGAACAAATAGTACTTTGATTGGTTCTTTTTTCGTCAAACGAGTCGGAACGATTCTATATCCAACAGATATTTGTAGATAATTTTTGCTTCTCTGTCAGATCTAAAGGGTTTCTCCTCACAGCTAAATAAGTTTCCGGCCAGTTTTTTCTTTTTACATGTAAGAACACTATGATAATTGATATTTTTCGAATATTTTGTGGGTCAAAACGGTAAACAAACATTTCGAACGCAATATTTGTAGATGCCCCAACAGATATTTGTAGATGATTTTTTTTTTGCTTCTCAGACTCTTCAAAATTCCACCCATTCGCAGGCGAATCGTTCACATGGCGTTTCAGTTCAATTTCGGCCTTTATTTGAAAGAAAATATATAGTTTGTCCTTTTGCCTCCATAGGTTTATTAGATTTAAATCGACAAGTAATGGCTCCAATGTTAAGGTTGACAAACGGCAAAAAATCCGCCAAAACAAAAAATGTCCACTTAAAACTGGGCCAACCCACATATGGTAATAAAACTAATCAAACATACAGATAGTTACATTTCAATCTATATAAGATAAACACTGTCAAAAAAATTTCCTTTTTCAGTATTTCTATAATTAGCGCACTTAACATGATCAAAATAAGACCTCCTACATCGTCCCCTGATGACCAACAGTAAATAACGCTGGAATTACAATCACATCAGGGGTAATTTGACGAAAACATAAAAGGCAATTTATTGCAATTGAATGAACTACGTCACACAAAATTACATAAAAAAGATACAACACTCTGCCTCAGTGGCATAGACATAACGTTCCCACCTCAAAAACCCCAAGACTGCGGTTCCACCACGGCCGAGTCGATAGGATTTCAGTATGAGAAACTCGAAAGCATACATTTCATATGATTACGTGGAATGTAAGGATGTTAAAAAAAATGGACGGTTATTGAAAAAGCATTACAGTTTTTCACCTGCTATATATAAACTGCTAGTTATCATGAGTCTTCCGAAAAATCTACCGAACCTTGGCCAAATATCGTTAATTTTTCCTCCAAGACGTTATCGAACGCATTTTCACCCGGCAGTGATTGGTTTTGTGTGCATAAGTGCGACCTAAGCTACGTGCACGATCACGTGTTTGCGTGTCACGTGGTCCCACAAACGTAAACACTGACGATTGAAAATGCTTTCGGTAACGTCTTGGAGGAAGAGTAGGATGTTTGACGAAGGTGTCACGTGTCATGTCCTTCCATGTATACCTAGCTTACAAATACAATTCGATATTAAGGCTATTCTTACCTTGTGGTATTGGATACATGGCCAGACACGCTGCCCCTCCCGTGATCAAAGTGAATGCCATGGGGTTCCTTCTTCCCCATTTGCGTATCACAAAAAGCGGGAAAAAATAGGCTGGGATCTCGATGACTGCATACAGGGCAAAATTGACGAATGGATCCCCCGCCAAATCGTTCGTGTTGTAGGAGAGTCCATAGTAAACAAAGGAAATTACAAACCTATATATCAATGAATGGATATTAGCTATTGGATGTGTTAGTAATGATATAAAAGTACCAAGATCTTGTATATTGCGATAATCGATCGATGCTCGCCCAAGCGGACATTTTTGAAAAGATAATCCAATAAAAATCATAAATTTTGTGTACCCATATTTAATAAATTCGGTCTAATTGTTACTTCATGAAACAGGAATAATGTTACACCCAAGTTTTACAGTGTGTGGTATAGTGATAAACCAACAAATGCATGAATAAATAAAAAATTCTCACCAACTAAAGCAAATTATCATAGTTCTTCTCCTCAGTTGTGCTGTAAACAACTGAAATATGTTACCAGTGCCACTTTCCACTCCATGAACCTACAAAATCAGAATATTTCAATATTTTGATAAATATGGGAAAAATCAAAATACAAAAGGTTTTACTCTTCAAGTGTATTCTTTAATTTTCTTTCTGTCCGTGGAAAACCATGTTTTTTGTACACATGTAAAAAATGTCTTCTTATCAGTTTTCAAATAGTTTTACATGGTACTTCTTAGCATTTTTGCAAACAATAATATTCGATATATTTTCTATTAATTATATACTCTATAAAATATAAACTAGGAGTGTGTAACACCACAAGATTTTCAATTACAATGTAATAAATTACATTTAAAAAAAAGTATACAATATACTGTTGCTCCAATAATTTAAAAGTTCTATGGTAGCAACCCGTTACTCATGCGCGATTTTCTCGAAAACCTTATTATAGCGTCTTACAGAACTCGACTCGTGCACCGAATTTTGAAGTCTCTTTTCGGTTTGCAGAAGTACCGTTAGAACCAAAAAAGTTCTATGGCAGCTACCCTTTGTGAATGGCCATGTTTTCAAAAACCTTATTACGTCGACAGGTACTGTATTTGGAAGTTTGTAATTTTTTTCTTCGTTTTTTAGCATACTTTTACCTCAGTTGCTTTAGTAGTAGCTTTTCTCAATTGATTTTCCATATCAGGAAACGTCTTCTTATTTATACTGCCGATTTTCAGGAGCAAATCTACAGTTTCTTCAGTTTTTCCACGTGATAGTAGCCACCGGGGTGATTCGGGCAACAACCTAAAAATAATAGTTTCAAAATGCATTCAACACTTATTTTTAAATTATTTGTTACGTTTGATAGATTTATGTTGTATTGTTATTCGGGGTATTTCGAAAACAGACTAACAGGCTCCGAGAGGACTTATTGGAGTTTAGGATGAATTAACTTAATGCTAGAACTACACGATATTAGATTTCCAAAGAAGTATTATTAAGTGTTATGCTAAATACATTTGCGATTAACTTTTACTACCTACGCCCAGGATTTTACGGTTACCCCCGTCAAACCTCGTTAATTCAAACCCGATGGTACCCATAGAATTAGTTCGCCTTAAACATAACTTGTCTTATCCACGCTAGCACACCATTTGGTAATTACGAAAAGGCAGGGAGAACAATGGACTTTATTTCCGACCTGGTGTCAAGATTACACACAGAACTTAGCTGTCGGAGTAAAACGATGGTATTCCTGCCCCTGGGTTTGTAAACAAGCGTGCACCAATTGTAATATTAAGTCAATAGAAAACCAATACCAGGGGAGTTGGATTACCCCTCGGACTAAATCCATGTGACACAAAGTTCATATGGTCCATATAGTACGATTTAACTACTTTTCTTATTCTATGTGTTCGATAAAATATTATGTATCACTACACGCAATCGAATTTCGGCAACATACGATTGGTACCGTGACTAAATCATCACAAAAGTTAGTACATTTACTCTTACGTTGATTTATCTTTCTACAGTTTTACTTTCCACGAATTCCGGAAAAATTAGCG